>PVKM010033714.1:0-15855 GCA_004027735.1 Carollia perspicillata
CCGATCTTCTTGCAGAAAAGACGTTTCTCCGGGCAGCTCCCCCCCACCCTCGCCCCCGTCCCCCTCCAGGCTCCCTGTGCTCCGCCGTGCACAGAAGGCTGCCCGGTCAGCGGTGTGCACCGTCCCTTCAACGCAGGAGTCTTATTTAGTCTAGAAACTCTCAGAGGAAATATCCGCTTGCACGTGAAAAATCTCTGGAATTTCTCTGTTCCTCTGTCCGACGTCCCCGTATCTGTGCACACAAGTGCTGCCTTGTTCGGGGCTGGCCGCCGAGGGCCGGCTCCAGCACACGTCTGTCCCTGCACGGCCATGCTGAGCTGCTCCTGTCCCTCTGACGACGGCTGTGCCCAGGAGGAAAAGGAGGAAGAGCGGGAGGAGGACACTTTGAGAGTCGAACGGAGAAACTTCACACAATCAGGGAAGCAGAGGGACGACGTCCACAGTCTGAAAGCCCAGTCCTTGAGCATGAGCCTCACCACTGCTCACTCCACAGTCAAGGCACGGAAGATTCTGGACCTAGACGACAATGGAAGCTACTGGCTCCGTTCCTGACACCGTCTTATTCTTCCACTTGCTTAGATTGCTTTTGCTACACAGCCTTCCATCTCCCTGTTGCCAGTCTTTCTCATCCCCCTTCTAAATTCTCTCTCCTCCTCTCCCTCTCTCGTCCCTCCCACCCCCAAACCCCTGAGGTCGACAGATCTGGAGCTCATTTAGATAAGGTGCCCTGGGACCCAGGGATATCCAAGGGCCTTCCTGGCGAGGTCTGTGAAGGCATCAGATACTGAGGGTCTGGCCTCACCTTCTCTTAAACACACAGACAGGGAAAGCACTCTTCTTCCCTATCCTGGGCCCCTCTCTGCCCCTGAGCCCCCAGCAGTGTTTCCAGGACTGAGCCAGTTTCAGCAGCAAAGGTGAAAGCCCACCCCTTCCCAGCCCCTCCTGTGTGTCTTTCTCTTCATGCCTGCAGGTTGGGTCGAAGCAGCTAACACGGAAAGGGGAAGGCGAACGAGAATCCGAGGGGAGGAGAGCACCCTCTGGAAAACAGGAAAGAGTCAAGTAGCAGGTGTGAAAGTTTTAAATAGAAGCCTGCTTACACTGCACTTGGAGGACCCGGGGACTTTCAGAAGACTCGCATTTAACTCCCAGACAGTTCCGGGACAGTCTCAACATCACAGGAACCCACTGGAGCAAAGGCTGCAGCCGGTGGCCCGTTCTGTCTGCGCATCTCAAATTCCAAGCTTAGGAGTTTATTTTCTAAGTTACACGCTAAACCTCTCACATTCCAACACACGCACACACACACACACACACACACACACACACACAATGACTGTTTTTCAAAATGCAGTCATACATGGGAATTTTATGACATCAAACCCTGAAAATGTGGAAACTTTGGTTTCAAACTACTTAATAGGGGAAAATAATAAACCTCTTGATTCGCAATTTCTTCGCTCTGCTCCTGGTCCGTTTCTGAAACGGGACTGGCGCGGGGCTAGCAGACGGGGTTTCGGAGGCATAATCGAGTATTCATATAGGCCCGGTCTTGGCACTGTCGAGTGCGGTCTCTGATCTGGAAATATTTTCCCTTCAGACAGGAACAGAGAGGTTACTTTTGGGTCACTCCCAGTCTCACAAAAGGCTTTTCAAACTAGATGAAAGCAAAGCAGCTCTGATTTGTTAGGAGTAACCACTAAGCTTTCACATTATAAAGGGGGGGGCTGGCTGGCATGTCTCCGGGGTGGGGGCTGGTGAGCACCCATGCTGGGCTGAGAAATACAGGGCTCTAGTCGGGCAGAGGAGGCAAAGGAGGCCCCGCTTCCTCCAGGTGTTCCTTACGCAGACTTTCCAGTCAGGCTGTTGGCTGCCGGCGCCGTCCGCCTTCCCAAGGCTTGAGCACCCGCGCTCTCTGGAAAGCCCGGGGAATGGCCGCCTGCCTGCGCAGCTGCCTCGCCCGCAGCCCTACCAGTTACATCGCTCTGCTCACAACCGGGGAGAGTGACAACACTTCAGATGCATTTCCCCCTAGGAGCTCATAAAAAGCCAGGGCCCGCTGGCCCCGGTGGAGGGAACACCTGCGTTCCTAAGTCGTAGAAGGCTCTGTCTTTCCCTGACCCCGCTTTCCTGTGTCTGTTGGGAAAGCAGCACACACAGAATCAAAGGGGTAGGGAGGTGGAGGGACGGGCCACACATTCGTCTAAGTCCTCCAGTCCCTCCGAGGAGCTGACAGTTTCCTGGAGCTTGAAGAACTTAGTGCCTTAACGGACACTGAATTCCTCAGTTGCTGGAGAAGCTTTTGCAAAAACACCCAGTCCGTAGACCAGTGACGGGCATGCAGCGGCGCAGATTCCTTGAGCATGCTCTGCACGCGGGGCTGGCGCAGTGAGCAGGAGTCGGAATTCCCTGCCCTCCTGGAGCTGGCATTCCCACGGGCGTGGTAGATTAGGAAGAAACAAGCAGTGTGTGAGGGAGACCTGAAGGGAGAGAGTGTGCTGTGGGGGTGACCTGCACGTGGCAGGTGGAGGGGACGGCATGTGCCGAGGCCCCGAGGCGGGTCAATGTCTGGCGCGTTCGAGCATCAGCAAAGCGGCCAGAGCAGCTGCAGCCGAGCAGGCCGAGAGCAGAGGTGATGAGGCCAGTGAGCGTGGAGGGGTGAATATTGCTGAGGGTCCCATCTTCAAAAACTTTCAGAAGCAAACTCAAGGCAAATGACTGTTTGATGATAAGATGGCATGACTGTGGCAATGGTGCATGGAACAGGCTACGGAACTGAGGGCTGGGCCCTGGTGTTGGGGTCATGGGAACGGGGAGGCAGCTCGGCGTCCTGTGCCCTTGAGGAGGCACGTCCGAGTGGTGACCCGAGCTGCCCTTGAGCGGGCTGTTTGGACCCTACGGGAGCGCCCACCCTCACGTCGGGAGAGAGGTCCTGAGACCTGTGGCCGCCCCGCCCACCCGTTAGATAAGAGGGAGTGGAGTCTTCACCCTAAAATGACCTCTGTTCAGGTCAAAGGAAGAGAGCTCCCCTCTGTGCACCAGGGGTGGTGTTTCCTCCTCAGTGGTCCAGTCTCACGTCGGTGTCAGCAGCCCTTGGGCTCATCGCTCTATTAGGGACGGGAATGTGGTGCTTGGGACACACTCTACCTGGTGGATGTTAAGGAAGAGGGTGTTTTCTACTTGAATCTGCCTTTGCACCCAGTTCTTAAACCACCTCCTCCTCCAGACTCACCCCCTACCAGGCATCATTAGGCACATGCGGCCCACAATCATTTGGGGATCCGAACCCAAGTGCCATCTCTGTGCTTCCGACGACTGGACTGCACTGAGACGAAGAGCTCACCAGCAGGGTTGCTTCGAGCTTCGACCACACGCTGTCTGGTGCCTGGAGCAGCTGGGGGTGCAGGCGAACAGGTCCGTGACGTCGAGCCCCTTGCTGCTTCTAGTCATCTGGAGCCGAGCCCTGTCACTGCTATGGGGAGCCACCTTCCCTTTCTGCCCTCAGCAGTTTTCCCAGCAACTTCCGCGAGCTGAGAGAACACGGCTCCATCAATCTGCATTCTCGAAAGGAGTGTTCTGAGTCCTTGTGAGCTCCGGGTTTGTTTTTACCAGTGTGGGGAGTTGGCCCGGAGGACGCGCCGGCCTGTGGGGCACTTAGTTACCTTTGGAGGTGGCTTCCAAGGCACCCTGAGTCTTTCTCTCACCACACGAGTGGAGCCATCCTGGAATAAATAATTGAAAAAACAACAACCACCTACCCCATTTCCTGGCAGTTCTGAAGCTGCTAATGGGCAAGGTGTTGCAAGAGCAGGGGCAGGCTGGGGAGTGAGTGCTGTCGGGCCATGGGAAGCTCGGACGTGGCCTCACCGCGCCAGGCTGCAGCCCGGCCTCGGTCCACCTCTGTAGGGAGGGGTGAGCAGGGACCCCAGACATGCTGGGCCCCAGGGAGTGCCAGAGGCCGTGGCTCACCTGGGCAATGGTGAGAGGGCTGCCCTGGGAGCCTGACGACCCCTGGCAGGTTCGAGTGGGAATGCTGTGTGCTGACCAGCAGCTCGGATTCCTCCACTGAAACCCCAGCTGTGCTGGGAACTGACCTCATTCATGAAGTAAACATTGAATCAGATACCAGCAGGCCCAGCCCTGGTGGAGTGGAAATAACATGGACGTTTCCATAATTATGAAGCTGCCAATTGGATTTGGCAAGAGAAACTCTAAATATGTCAATCGGAATGAGTTCATTACCTTTCCTTGCCAACTCAATCAGAAGCCAATTGCCTTGTTGCGGTTGAAATTATTTGTATGAAAATGCTTTACTTACATTTTAGTTTTCATACTCCAGATAATGTACTGGAAAGCAGCGTAGTCTAGCAACTGGAAGACAATATTGGGAACCCGTTGACTGGCGCTCGGTCCTGGCCGAGCCTGGAGCGCGCCGTGTGCCAGCAGTTACCGCACTTGGCTTTGGAATCCTGTTATTGGAAGACGGGGCTGGAGAGCAGGGTCTGTCTCAGGATCTGGGCTCGGTTGTAATCTCGGTCCTGGTGTTTGTGTTCCACTTCGTGGGCACACTCACTGTCGGCTTGCACAGGCCGCACGCCCGCGCCACCCAGAGGCTGTGCACCGAGGTCACGGTCATTCGTGCCCTGATGTCCCTTTTCCCCCTCGCTCACTGAGCCTTCTTTTTCACTTGGGAGAGGAAGGAGCTGGTTCGTTTACTCCACGGTCACCGAGACCACTGTTCGCAATGCAGTTTCACCGTTTTGGGAGAAGCACTTCACAACAGCGGTTCCTTTCTTATCCTCACTGACTTGTACAGCAGCAGAACTAAGGGGTGGGGCCAGAGTCCTGGGTTCCAACCCCAGCTCTCCCCGCCCCTGACAAGATGGGTGACCTGGGACCGGTCTCTCAAACTCTCTTCTGTGCCTCCCATCTCATCACTTCTGAAAAACAAGTGAAAACAGCACCCACTCCACAGGGGCACCAGCTGTGTGGTGTCCAGGGTTAATTCATGTGATGCACTCAGGGCAGTGCCTGCCCCAGAGAAGGGCCAACATCAGCCTTTAGGACCGTTGCTCTGGCCATCGCTGGCCTGCATGAGCGCGGACGGTCCTCACTGTGCCCAATTCGGTGCTGTATTCACGGGGTGTGAATCAGCAGCTACATTCTGGGCATGCTGACAAAAAGCCGTGACTCAGTCACAACTGATTCACGATGTCACTTAAATCAGTCACTTAATTTCTTTTTTAGTTTCTGTGTATCTGTCACACGGGGTTAATGCTTATTATAGAATCGTCTTGTTGGAGTTTTACTAGTGAAGTAACTCAAAGAAAGGCACCATCGCACGTCACCACTCCGAGGATGACTCTGTTGGCGCTTATGCCCTGTTACGCATGGAGATGAGCAACTGGACGTTCCTGTCACAGGCCCATTGGGACTGTTTCTTCAGCTGAGGATGAGGGCAGCTGGCACTTGCCGGCCTCACAAAGACCTCCTTTTCCCTTAAACTGAGCCGTCGGCCCCACTTCCTTTCGGTGCTGCCGCAGCTGTTCATTAACCCGCCTCCTGACGCCCCAGGCCCTCTGTCCGTGCTGGGCTGAGAGGAGGCAAGCCCAGTGACTTGTCCCTTTGTGATATGAAAGCCAATCGAACCAGGATGACAGGACTAACACACTGCAGCAGGGAGCACCGAGCACAACTGAGGTCTCAGGGTACTTCGAGGAATCGTGGGGAATTGAGGTAAATGTCCCTAATTAAAAAAAAAAAAATGAATTGGATGAACTTAAGGCCAATGAACTTAGTTTGGATAATGGGCCAATTCTGGAGCCAAAAATTACATGAATGATTTGCTCAGTATTTAGAAAGGATGATTATTAAGGTCAATATTGATGATCAAAGGAATGTCTTTCATTAGATTGTAAGTCGGGGGAACCTTCCTTTTTCATAGCGCAGAGCCTTTTGGCAATAGTGGGAGGGTCTCTCTCACGAAATCCTTATGAACAAAGGAGTGAATGTGGCACCTGCATGTTAAAGGCGGTACCACTTGCTCAAGGCCATGAAGCTAATTAGTGTCAAGGCCGGAATCCACACTTGGCTCTGCGGCCTGGGCCAAGGCTCCACCCACTGCATTGTGAGGTGGAGCATTAACAGCAGATGGGACAGTGGCGTCCCAAGGCGCTTTCTAAGGGCATGCCAAACAGCCCTGTCCTTGGCCCTCCACTCTTCAACATTCTATCAACAACGTGGATAAAGCCAAAGATAACTGCTTATCAACTGTGCAAATAACACGAGACTGGGAGGGAAGGCCAATATGCTGGAATGACAGAGTCGGGATCCAAATGATCTCAACAGGAAAGAATGGCTGGTGGACTCCAATGAGATAAATTTAATTGGAATACATGTAAGGTCCTGCATGTAGCTCCAAAAGTTGATTGCAAAAGTATAGGATATAGTTGGAAAACGTGTCCAACCTCACCCATAATCAAAGAAATGCAAATGAAAGCAACCATGAGATAATTATTTTCCCCTATCAGATTGGCAATGATTAAAAGAATAAACATTCCCCACATTTGGTGGCTAGGGCGTGGGGAAATAGGCTCTCTTGTAAACCACTGTGGGCGTATAAACAAAATTTCTCTTTCGGGAGGGTAATCTGGAAATGTATAGCAAAAGCTATAAAAGGTACCATTTATCCCAGCCGTTTAATTCATAGAAATGTCTCCAAAGACAAGTGTGCAAAGGTTTATGGACGAGGGCATTCACAAAGGCACTGTGAAGAAAATAACACTTTTGGAGTGGGGTTTGCTCTGGAGCAGGAGACTTGAGGCCCCAGAAGGGTGCCCTGCAGCCACCGTCACAGACTCGAGGCTGTAGAGGAGGGATTGGGAGGGCCAGGCCAGGACTTACAAGAGGTAGATGTGGCCTAATAGTACAAAGCAAATTCTAACAATCAATTCTGTCCAAAATTAGAGCGGGCGCCTTGTACATTCCCAATCACTGGCAGATGGATCTCTGTCCAGGGTGTCAGAGGATAGTCGCTATTCATCAGACATCGGGGTGGAATGTTCACCTTGGTTCCTTCCAATGAAAAAGGCGATGAGTCTTTGCTGCATTCAACCACCGAAGGGCAGAGCCACCACTCAGGTTGAAGGTGAGTGGGAGGTCACCCCAGGTTCCACTTCCTGACCCTGAATTCTGTGACTGAAATGCGGAAACTGCCTGCTGTCCAACACAACCCTTCCTGAGAGCCTGTGGGAGAGGGTCATCCCGCTTCACCCCAAATCTTTTAGGAATACCTGCTGTGTATCAGTTCCCCAAAGGTAACCCAAAGGGAAGCTTCTAGCTGGACCTGAAGAAAAGAAATATGGACGAGTGCTCCTTCTCACCAGACCGATTCTACTGCGTTTCGGTTCCCAGTAGACGAAGTTTGGCTAAGCGTCCAACGGCTCCATCTCCACCCTTTCTCATTTGCATTAATTTCATCTAAAACTTTCAGTTTTATTCATGAATCACATCTATTTATTCAGCACCCCCAATACAGAGATTCAGACTTCGGATGCTCATCCTTACTGAGTTCTTGCATTAGCTCACCACTTCAGCCTGTGAAGTCCCTTCCTGGCCTCTTTTTCATTCGGTCTTCCCATCAACTGTATGCCATGGGCATTACTGAAAATACCCAGAGTTGTCCTGACTGGTGTGGCTCAGTGGGATGGGCATCGTCCTGTACACTGAAAGGTCCCCCATTCGATTCCTGGTCAGGGCACATGCCTGGGTTGTGGGCCAGGTCCCCGACTGGGGACGTGAGAGAGGCAACCGATCAATGTTTCTCTCCCTCCCTAAAAATAAATAAATAAAATTTAAAAAAATACTCATAGTTAACCCCTTGCTGAGCCCTCCCTGTAAGACACTCACATGCAGTCTGCCGGGCAGTCCTCACTATCACACAACCCTGGGGCTGGGGGTAGCCTCCTCCCAACCCATCTGTGGGTGGAGTCATCTTTCCATGAGACAACTCATCACACCACCAACGGACCCAGGTGGCTGCCACAGCCCTGCACAGGCTGCTCCCCCCGACACCCAAGGTATCTCCTACCAAGACCCCTCACTCTGAGCTCAGGACACATGGGCCTGCCACTTCTTCCAACTTGTCACAGTCCTTCTGGTCATAGGGTTTCCACATGTGTTCTTCCTTTTGCCCGAGAGGCTCCCCTGGTCCCATCTCTTCGTCTCACACATCATTTGGATCTTCATTAATGCAATGAGATGACCTGTGCTTCCCTCTCCCCAATTCCTATGTTGAAGTCCTAACCCCCCAGCACCTCAGAATGTGGCTGTAGCTGAAGATAGTGCTTTTAATGAGGTAATTCTGTTAAAATTATGCCATTAGTGTGGTTTCTCATCCAATCTGACAGGTGTCCTTATGAGAAGAGATTACGATATCCAGAGAGACACCAGGGGTGCAAGTGCACACAGGAAAGACCAGGTGAGGACTTAGTGAGAAGGTAGCCACCTGCAAGCCAAGGAGAGAGTCCTCAGGAGAAACCAAACTTGCAGTCACCTTGATCTTGGACATCCCTCCAGGACCACGAGAAAATAAATTTCTATTGCTTAATCCACCTAACCTGTTCCATTTTTTGTGGCAGCCTAAGCTAATAGAATTCAGAAATCATTGCCTTGCTCTGGCTGGTGTGGCTCAGTGGATTGAGTGTCATCCTGTGAATTTCAAGGTCGCTAGTTCAATTCCCAGTCAGGGCATATGCCTGGGTTGCAGGCCAGTTCCCCATTGGGGTCACACGAGAGGCAACCAATCCATGTTTCTCTCTCACGTTGATGTTTCTTTTCCTCTCTTTCTGCCTCCCTTCCCCGTCTCTGATAATTTTTTTTATTGCCTCAAGAGAGCTCTTTCCCACCCCTTCCCCCTTCGGTACTAATTGCTTGTCCTCTACCACACTTATCATAATTTGTGTATAATCATTTATTTGGATACTATCTGGCTATTGTCAGTAACCCTTCTGCAGGATACAGACCGCAAGGGAGGGAGGAAACACTAGCAGTTGGTTCTCCATTATGTCTCCAGCCACCAGCACAGTGTCTGCTGGTCACACGGGGCGGTGTTTCATGTCGTTGAATGAAAGGCAGAAGTATTATTTCACTGATTCTAAAAATGAGGAAATTGAGGCTCAGAACTTCCTAAAGGTCACAAAGCAGCTAAGTGACAAAGAGGGACTGGAACCCCTACCCCTAAAGCAGTACTTAACCTTCCAGTTTTGAAACACATCCATTCACTCAACAGATACTGAGCACCTGTCACGTGCCAGCTTCTATCCAGGTGTTGGGGATACAGCAATGACAAGAGAGACTAAACTGCTGCCTTCGTATGGAGAAAAGACGTCAAATGAGATAAAGAAACAGATTACGCTGTACACTAGGTGACAAATGCACAGGAGCCCTGTGGGAACGTGGGGTCAGGGAGTCAGATTTGTAATTTAAAGTCAAGAGGTTAGAGAAGGCCTTTTGGAGTAAGGCAAGTCTGAGCCAAGCCTAGAAGGAGGGGAGGGAGGGCGCTCTGGGGATATTTGAGGACAAGTTCCTTGCAAGGGTAAAAGCAAGTCCAGTGTCCCAGCGGCACAAGCCTGGCAAAGGGCTCACATGGCTGGAGTGAGGTCAGGGAGTCAAAATCAGAGGGGAGGCGCAGTGGGATTCAGCAGCCTGGCGGTGCGTGGCATTTCTGGCCTTGATAAAACTTTGTTTTTTACCCCAACAGGATCTTTGGAAGGTTTTTCACAGAGAAGCAATAAATTTACGTCTCACTGGGGCCTCCTGCACTACGAGGAGTTCGACTTAGAACAACAGCTTGAAATTTTACCTTTCTTGGACCAGTTGCACTTCCGATATTTAGTATGTTGGTTCAAGAAACTCCTCAAATTGAATTTGGGGCTCAGACTCTACCTTTGGGGGGTTTCTGGGAGTCGCCAGCCAGGACAACACGAGGGCGTCCGGGATGTCAGAGGACCCCACGCAGAGATCGGTCCACAGGGGCTTTCGCGCGCTTCCGGAACCTCAACAGCATCAGCTGACCAGCTCTCCTCCAATTCCGCCTCGGGGGCGGGGCTCGACGCCTGGTCGCCACAACAACGCCTTTGCCTGTCCCAGCTCCGGGTGTCCGCACCGCGGGGGAGGCGCACTAGGATGACGTCACGCCAAGCGGCGCTTGAGTGACGTCAGCCTTGGCTGGGCTGCGAGGGCTCTGCGGAGAGGGCTCCGGGGGCTGGCAGGTATGAAAACGAGTACAGCCTTGGACATTGCGCATGTGTCACCTCAGGTTGGCGCGTTTGTGGCGTTTAAACATCGAGTCCTGAGCGTGCGCAACTACCTGCCAGCCCTCGCTGTCGCGATTTCGGTCTTAGCCAGAGACATCATCGGAGATGGTACAGTTCCATCTGGCTTTCTGGGTGCAACTTTGAGGGCAGATGTCCAAGAATCAGACTCTTCACTCACTTTGTCTCGTTAGTCTCTTACCTATTCTGGTCCATTCCTCGTTGCATCCGTAATGCACCTGCCAGTCTGAAAATGCCATCTGAGTGCCCAAATTGCTGTTGCCAGCAGATTTCCTCCATCCGATGATCTCCTTTCTCAACCAGTGCTTCTAAGATCAGCAACCAACTTTTTTGCGCTATTTGTAAAGTGAAGGTAACCAGATTCCTACTGAGGGCCTGAGGTCTCTAAGTCAAGTACTTTAACTTTTAGGGACTCGTGACTTACGTTGACTGCTTGTGCTTCTTTCTGCTTGCTGTTCGTATGTTTAACCAGGATCCAAACAGTCGGTCTGGCTAAGTAAATGACCTCCAGATAAATAAACTGTCCTGAAACCCACGAGACCGGGGGGTGCAATGATGATCACAGTTCCACCATCAATGATAACTCATTTCGTTAATCTGAGAAATATCTATCAAACACCTGTGTGCTAGGCACCATTTAGATTATTACTCTTCATTGGAAAAAAATGAAGTGTCATCTTCTAGGATCTAGCATTCCTCTAGGAGTCAGATTTGATTTTGAACCTTGTCTCCACCCCTTCCATGCTGAGTGATCTCGGGTGAATTATGAACCCTCTTTGCATCTCGATTTCATGATTCATAAAAATGGGCAGAATAATGCCTACCTCCTAAAGGTGACTGTTATGAGCGTTAAACCTCATGCCACGGTTCAAGGAGCCTTTTCTTTCCCCTTCCTGACATTTTTTCCCTTCTCAGTCCTTGTCTGTCCTGGACCCTATACAGGTTAACGTCACGAGTGGGAATACAGCCCCCTGACCAGCCCACAGACTCAGAGGTCATCAGCAGATCCTCCTCGAATTGTTTTAAAAACAACTTTCATCCGGACGCTGCTTTTTGTGGGTCTGTGCCGAGGCCACATTATATTTAAGCAGAACCCTCCCACCTCATCCCCAAACAACCTCTTTTAAAACTACCCGAATTCAAAAGGACAAAAAAAAAAAATCCCTTTCTTCAAGTGCGTGGTGACTTGAAGCTAAATATGTACTGGGTGTCCGAGGGTGGCCCGTGAGACGGGGTCAGCTCCTGGGTCACTGTCTGAGGAGGCTGAGGCGCTGCAAGGGCTGGGGAGCGGGTGTCTGGCTGCTCTGTTGCCACAAGGCCTGTGGTTTCCAACCCTGTCTGCACTCTCGTCCCACTGAACAGCAGCAGGAGAGAAAACAGACGTGCGCACCGGCGGACACACACACACACACCCAGACTTGCACAGCCTGCAGAGGAAGTGGAGCGCCAGATGTTCTGGGTTTCCTGTTCGGTGCTTCCACAGCTGGTCGAGGCTGTGGTTGTGGTTTGTCTGTCTCGGGCTCATGTGAGAGACAAAAGCTGGGCTGACGGGAAACCTCCCCTGCTGGCCCCCCTTCCTCAGCTCTAACTGATCAGCCACATGGAAGCCTGGCAGGTCAGACATTTCCTGAAACACCGGAGCTTGGATTCTCCCTGGAGGAGGCTGTTCGCCCCCATGCTGGACAAGCAGCCCCTGGGATGAGGGCAGCCCTCAAAGAACCTGGGGATGGTAGAAACCTCTCGAAATATACTCTTAATACAGACCTCCATCCCTGCTGAATAGAGCGAAGCTGAGGCCAGGTTGCCACAGTCCCTCACCCAGTGCCTGGCGTAGGGCAGCCACTCAGAAACACTCAACCTGTGAAGGACCGAATGAGGGGCTGGGAACTTCCACTTTGGGGGCTGGATCTAAAAGCCCTGGCTGGCCATCGCTCCTCTCAAGGGCCTTTGGATTCAAACAGATGAGGGTTTGAAGTGGCATCGTGCTACTGATTTGCTGCAAGTAATTTAACATCTCTGGGTCCGGTTTCCTCATCTGTGAAATGGGGAGAATAATATCTGTTTCACAAAGTTGTCAGGGCCCAATGACACACGTCAATTTGCCTGATATGGAGACTTACTCATAGGACCTGCTCAGCAAATGCTGGTTTCCTTTTCTTCTTGCAACACTGTTGTTTATTTAAGGAGAGGTACTAAAAAAGCAGACAAGACAAAACAGCCAAAGCACTGATCCCAGGACAACTGTCTGGTGGGGCAGTGGAGCAAGAGAGCTGGCATTTGCATTGGTGCCCATCGTGGGGAGGGATGCTAGGGCTCTCCCAGGGTCTCTGGGAGGCAGCACCCAGTGTCTTTCTCTGGGCATGGAGGTGGGGGTGCAGGGGTAAACAGGCAGAGTGCTCCCTCACCCCTTAGCTCAGTAGTGGTATTAATAACTATGGCCATAGTTCAGTCTCCACTTGGGCCTGGGCAACAGGGACCCCTGCTCTGAGCCCCAGCCTTTGACAGGCTCCCCTGCAGCCCTCATCCAGCCACACCCCTCCCTGTGAGATGAAGCATCCACGGCGAAACGTAGCCACTGGAGTCATTGTCTCTGAAGCCCGACCGACAAGGTTCAAGGGTCAGCTGTGTCACTTCGGAGCTTTGCAACCTTGGGTGAGTTACTTTACCTGTCTGTGCCTCTGTTTCCTCATTTATAAAACGGGCGAAACGATAACCACATCATAGGCTGGCTGCAATGATTAAATGAGTAATATATATATAGCACTTAGAACAGCTGCCAGCCTGTGGCAAGGGACTGATAAATGTACACTGTTAGAGGTGCGAATGTGTTTGAATCTTACGACAGCCTAACTACAGGCACATTGCTATCAGTTCCATTTCACAGGTGAGAGAACTTCAGTTCAGAGAGACGAAGTAACTTTTGCAAGCTCACACAGGTAGCAAGTGGGAAGGTTGAGACTTTTCTCGGCTTTCTCACTCTTTCTTGTGTGGGGTCTGAACCACATCCCCCAGCTGCACTTTTGTCTTCTTCTCAGAGTCCACCCCCCGACCCCGACCCCGACCCCAGGATGCTCGGCCTCCCCCTGCATCTTCCAGCTGGATGTGCACTTTCAGATCAAGGTCTTGACTCACCGTTTCCTTGCAGAGACTTACTTTGTAGAACGGCTTCTTACAGGCAATTGTTTTTCCTGAGAATAACCTGAGTCACTTCATGAGAAGATTTCAGGTGTTTCTGGGGCTATTCTATTTGAACCCAAAGAAATGGTACTCTGGGTGAGTTTGACAGAACAGTCTGGCCAGGGAGACACACAGTATTGATTTAGGTGGGGAGGTGGTCCCCCCGCTCTGGCTCTGTCTGATGGAAGGGGCGGCATGGGGTGGTGCGAGTGTTCCAGTGAGCACGGCTATTGTCCAAGGAGCTTTGAAAACGCAGATGCCAGCGCCCCACCTCAGAGTCTGTGAACTACACTTTGGGAAACACCGATATCGTGTCAAGAGACACAAGCCCTAGGTTCAAGTTCTGTAGTTAGCTGTGCAACCTTAGCAGGACATTGAATCTGTCTGAGCTTCAATGCTCTCCTCTGTAAAATAGGAACGAAGCCCGTCTCACTCGCTCCATGCCCTGTTCAACGCCTCGGAATGTGAGAAAGGACCATCCTTACAGCAGTGTTCAACCGAGTGCTGGCGAGAGAGTCAGAGGAAGACAGAGGCCCAGGCCCAAGGCTCAGAGAAGTTCCTGAAATCTCTGGTGGGATGGGGAACCACGGGGCCCCTGGATGTTCACTCATAAGCATTCCTTTAGGTGAAGGCTATTGGCCAGAGGGGGCGTGGGTGTTGTTTGCCCCCTCCCGCACACTGATCTCTGTGAACAACATGGCAAAGTACACCAGAGTGTTCCAGGAGCTTGAATCAGTCAGGGCAGGCCACGTAACGCTGCAGTAACGATCAATCCTGGGTCTTGGTGCCTGAACACGAGCAGAGTTTGTTTTTCAGCTGTGCTGTTGGACCCAGCCAGCCGGAGGCAGCTCCATTCCACAGACTCACTCAGGGACCCAGGCAGGCAGAAGCTCCACGTGGTGGCCGCACCCACTGGAGCCCCTCCATAGTCACAGGGGCCTGAGGGAGGCTCAGGAACGGGCTTTTTACTGCCTCTGCCTGGCAATGACATGCATCGCTTCTGTTCAATTTGATCGGCTAAAATAGGGTACACGGCACAGCTGGGACATGTAGGGGAGCAAATGGCATGTTTGGTGAGCTGGCTGTTTCTGTCCCAGGATACCTGCAAGAGGAGGGACACCTACAACTCCTGGTCCAGATTTCCAGCTTGGGCACCAGGACCGACGTCTCTTGGACCAAAGAGGAAGGAACACTTCTCTGCTGAGCGGCTCTGGCACCCTACAATCTGAGCAGCTCAGCTTTCTGTCTGGTGGCGTGGGGTTTCATTTGTTTGAGAATGTGGGTTTTCCCCCTACTTTTTCCTCATTTTTGCCTACCCTCAAAACATGGGAAGAGAAGCGGTCTGCCTCAAGCAGCCAGTAGCCTGGCCCAGGCTCCCGAGGATGGAGAGGAGCCATTTCCCAGCTGGCCAAGAAATGGCCCAGGGACGCCCCGGGTCCTGGGGGTGTGGGGCGTGAGGCTGACACAGCAAGGAGGCCGAGTGCCCGGCCGCTGACTCCCCCCTAGTCCTAGCACTCCGTGCAGAGCCTAGCCGAAAGCAACCCAGATACCTTCCGAAATGGAGAACGCTGGCCTGGAACCCAGCAATTTGGGGCAGCGGTATTTCTGGAGCACGCAGCTTGGGAATTGGCCTGAAGAAATCTTTCATTCCTAGAGTGTTGGTGGGTAAATGGCACTTATTTGTTTAACCTCAAATCAAGCCACAGCCCCCATTTTTGAACTGCTTCGGAAGGGTTGTTTTAAAAAAGCTGAGCAGGCTGAAAATCGTGGGTCTAGGTTGCTGGAGTGGCTTCTCAGAAAGCGGCAGGCTCAGGAAGTGCCTTCGTTTTCCACAGAATGTGACTGGCAGCGGGGGCGGGGGTGGAGGGGGGTGTGGAGGCTGGGCCCTTCTCCCCGAAGACTGCATATTGGCTGTGGGTTCAGCCTTGGCCTGGTCAGGGTCCCCTTGGGAGCTCAGGGTGGGAGGAAACCCAGGAAGAGTTCGTTCTGAGACCTAAACTAGATCCCAGCTCTGCATTCAGCAGAGGGCAGTTCCTGTGTCATTTCTGTCCAGCCAGCCTCTACTTCCCCTCTTTTGGTAACGGGATGAGTCTTTCCCCAGGAGAACCTGTTTCGTTGGTTCCTGCTTTGACCTGTGCCCTGATTTTTAGCCACCCACCTACTGACCCCCTGGGACTTGGAAAAGAAGTGGAAGAAGGAAGGGAAGAAGGAAACAAGGAAAGAAGGAAGGGAGGAGATGCCTCTCTCGGAGGTGGAACAGAATCTTCCCAGGCTGAAGTCGGCTCTAGCGCCCCTGCGCCCTGGAAACCAGCCGCAGTTACTGTCACGCTTCATCCCAAGGAAGCAG
>PVKM010033715.1:0-15851 GCA_004027735.1 Carollia perspicillata
AAAAAAAATCACCAAAATGTATAAAGATTTGTTTCTTTTTGCTAGGCTCCAGTTATTTTGTCTCTAAAAATATTTCAGTGACATAAAGTTTATGAATCCATAAGCTGATATCAAATTGTATTTTTTGTAGTTCATTTATTTTTAAAGGACAATATAAAGCAATAATCAGATTTTAACATAAATTGCTTTTCATGTCTTTGTTAAGAGATGTCTCATCATTATTATTTATCCTCTTCTTTCTTCTTTTCCTCCTTGTCATTGTTGCTCTTTTCTCCTCCTCCTCCTCCTTCTCCTCCTCCTCCTTCTCCTCCTCCTCTTTCTCTTCCTCTTCTTCCTTGGCTTCTTCTTCCTCTTTTATTATTACTGAATGCCTGTATAGATCTTTCCAAGTTGAAAGAACAGCAGCAAATAAACCTGTATTCATAACTGAAAAACCCTTGGTAACTTCTTTGCAGTGGAGACCACTAATTGTCCTTAGTATGAATTCTTTAATTATCCCCTTAGTAATAGAACCCTAAGTGCATATGATCATGATCAGATTACATTTCTTAACCTCCTATCCAATGATTAATTTTTACCAAGTGTAATATCAATGATATCATTGCCATAAATTCCAGTCAATCTCCATAAACAACAATAAGTATACTAGATTTCTTCTTACACATTTTCTCTGGCTGAAATGCAGAAGCATTGCTAAGATATTTCCAATGAGAGGAATGAAACTCACACAGGATTTTGGAAAGCAACCAGGTGGCAGTCTCCTGGGGCCCACAATAAACTCATGGGAAAGACCATCTGCACTGGCTCCTTTGAGGGCTGGAAAGACTCACTTCCCTGCACTGAGGGTCACTTCTTCTAATAACCATTCCTGAGTGAGAAACACTGACAATCATATCAAACAGTATTTTTTCTTCTATAAAATACTGAGGGGCAGACTTCCTTTATTATCCAGGAGAAACAGAAAATCAAATTATCTAATTTCCAGCCTGGGAGGGCTATCACTGAATTATCAAACTCTGTGTGTGTGTGTGTGTGTGTGTGTGTGTGTGTGTGTGAATATAAATTCTATTAACTTGCTGCAGCATTTGCCATTTATGCCATGCACTAATGTCCACAGAAATAGATCCTATTTTCATTATACTGGAAAATAAACAAACCTGTTCTCTGGTCTGTAAATAAACACTCTCTTGCTCTTCCAAAGCTGTTCACTCTACAGACATCTTTGAAAGGGTAGTTTGGAACAAAAGTAAAGCTAATGCCTCTACTCAAATGATGTATAAAAATGCAAGTCATCTGAGAATTATCTCCCCAGAAATATATTTCCAGTTCCAACTTGCTGTTCCTGAAACTGAAAGGCCTAAGAAAGTACTCATACTCCAGATTCATTCCGTTTCTCCTTTCCAAACCTGCTTTTTGCAGCCACCCTTTTCCACGTTAGCAAATAAGGCACTTTTCTCACCTACCCTAACTTTACTATGGTAGTAAAACCTCTAGGGCACAAAAAGGTATTCTCATGGGAGAAACATATTTACAAGGGATAGACAAAATGTAACCAGGTGCAATAAATACTGAGTTCGGTTCTCTTCTTCCCTGTCTTTAGCCACCTCTTCCATGCTGTTTATGAATTTCTATTATGTATTGTTTAATAGCCAAATTTGTTCAGAATTATACAATGTGACAGTCCCTAGTTTAAGTATTGATATCCATATGTCATTTAATCCTCACAAAAACACCAGGGGTAATTGCTACTATTATTTCCTTCTTGAGATGAGGAAACTAAGGGACAGAAATTTGGTGATACATTTTTTTAAGTCTTCAGGGATAAACTGTGGAAAAACAGAGATTGGAACTAAATCACTTGGCCTCTGGCTTCTGAAACTTAAACATCATTGTGCCACTCTTTAGTATAGATAAATAATTATAGGCATGACAAATAATCATGTTGTTTAGCTTACATTAGGTACAAATAAAATGATTTAGTGCATTATTTAAAATGAGGAGACTAGAAGACACATAGTGAATGTGACTGCCTCCTCTAATTCCTCTTAAAAATGCACAATATCTTAGAATTTGCATATGTAGCTATACAAAATGTGGCCAATATGTATTTCAATATTCTTCTACAAGATAATAAAAGACATCGCAGAGTATATTTGGGGATATGAGAATATTTCTCAGAAAGAAATGAGGTCTGAAGGAATTTCTGTCACTCTCAGGTTAGGATATCTTTTTCAAACTATTTGCAATCAGTCAAGAACAAATGGCTGGTGACATAAACGTGTTTTTGTCGCCTTGTTCCTACTCCACCACTGCATACCTGTATACATGACCCAGGTTTAGTCTTCTGTGTTCAGATTTATTGAAAAATGTAGACCTATCTAAACTTGATTAGAGGACCGTGGGTAACTAGAGATACTGAATGTTGACTTGGGCTCAGGCCTGGAAAGGGCTCTGGATTGTTCTTTGAGAGGATGGGCCGTGTGTTCTGTAATAGAAGGACTACAGCAGGTATTTTGCCATCAGAGGGACTGGATTCAGCAAAGGCTGGCGAGAGGATGACCCCACTATTTTCCTCTTCTGGATCAGATGGAAATGCCATATTGCCTGCCCTCAATTGCAAATAGATTGGGATCATCGAACTGGTTGAGAAAATCTAGGTAGAAGTCACATTTGCCACTTTCAGGCTGGGCTCTGAGATGCCCCGTGCAATCTTCAGACCCCTCTTCCCTTATTGAATTCAGAGAATACAGTGGACACCTCTAAACATCCCAGAGAATGAAATTCTCCATTGGACTATAAAGGAAGTGAGAATGAAAAATGTGTGAAGACACTGCAATTTGCACTATTTCTGGTTCAGAGACGTATGCTGATTAACCTGACCAATGCAGTAAGATGCTAGTGATGTCCTGAATGACTGTTTTTATAGAGAAAGTTGCCACAATAGTATAGATAAGTATGAAGTGATAATTAATGCTTAAAATTGCATCAAAGCAATGCAAACTATGTTTCTTCCAGAAATATGAATAAATGTATGGCAGATTTATAAGGATGTTGACAATTAAAATGATTTTTATTTGCTGAAATGGCAATATAGCCACAAGTACAAAGGTTTTTTTTTTTTCCTTCATGACTCTCTCAGGAACATATTTGTGTGATGCAGATCCTGGCCTGCAGGATCTGGGTATTGTGGCAGCTTTGAACAAATACGCATGGAAAGTCCTGTGGAGAAGAAGGGATGGCATGGCCACCCTCTGAGAAAGAGAGAGAGCGAAAGGCCTCGGGGGCCCTGGCCTCTGTCTGGACAAGCTTTCATTGCTTCTCTGGGTACGTTACATGAAGTGTAGTCCTCATTTACTATGCACAGGTTCACTGCTGGTGATTACCTTTTACAGATAATGAGGGAAAGAATGTGGCTAATTACTTCAAAGAGAAGGATGTTGCAGACCAAGGGGGAAACGTGGTTGAAACAGTCACACTCTGTACTTGGGAGGTTTAGCACAGACGTTAGGAGTTATAGTAATCACTGGCTGCCTCAGTTCAGGGTGAGGGAGTTTTAGCAAAAGCAAGCCTCATAGCAGTCTAGGTTCAATGCAGGCCTGATTCCCCACTGGAAAACTTCTTCATGGGCGTGGTCCTGTGTGGAAATTCGCTCCCCACTGGTTTGTCACATGGGTGCTGACCTACATTTCCATGCCATGCGAAACAGTTCCCTGCATTCATGGATTCTACCTTAGCCACCATGAATCCTCTCTTAGCCAAGCATTGTAGGTAAAATAATTGATCAACCACATAAATAATATGCTACATGAGAGCTGTATCACATGAGCTAGATCAGGGGCCACCAGCCCCCAGGGCCACAGACCAATCCCAGTCCCTGGTCCATGGTCTGTTAGCGACCCAGTCTTCCATGAAACCAGTCCCTGGTGCCAAAAAGACTGCTGAGCCAGATGATGTGAGATATAATTAATAACTAACAGACTCCATCCTTAAATTCTATAAAGCCATTTAAATTGTAACTCTGCTACAGAGTGGTAACCTATCTGCCTATTAATTATATCCCATAAAAGTAATATACCTGCACTAATTAATTATACTTGAAGTAACAGCCATGGCTTAATTAAGTATACCATTCCTAATAATGAAATCTTAAAATAATTGGAATCTTCTGTCTAGAGGCAGTAACAATTATTGCCATTGGAAGGAAATCAAACATGGCCACACTAAACCAAACCGATTCCCAAAGGACATTGAACCTGAGATGAACTAGGGTGGTAGTCGTTCACAAACCTTTCTGTGAAGGGCCAGCTCTACATGTTTTAGTCTGTGTGTGCTGTATGGTTTCTGTCACAGCCACTCAAATCTGTCATTGAGGTACTTAAACAGCCACAGACAGTATGTAAAAATAATGACGTTGCTGTAGTCGATGAAGCTTTCTGCAGGGCTCTTGAAGTCTCACCTTGTGCGTTCACGCCTTTGAAGCTGGCCACACTTAAGGGGACTTGGCCACAGCTTTTTGGCTTTTTCTCTGTGTGATTAACTCCTTCGTGGAAATTTGTCCCGAGTCCCAGACACACTGGGTGTCTCAGCCTCTGATCTCTCTCTCCTCAGCATCAGGGTGCTTCACTTTATGCGTATGGTCTTTTATTTTCCCCCCACATCAGCATTGGGAAAGTGCTGTCAGGAAAACATTTGGGAATGTGATGTATCTTGTGGGCTCATTTCCTCTTAATAATAAATCCCCTCAAGCCCCTTGGGGTTTGATAGTTCCCCAATGCCTTCAAACAACTGTCTGATGTATTTGCTCAGCTTTTACCGCCGTCTGCAGTGGCCTGGCTTGTTTGCTGTACGCTATTCTATCACAGCCTGAACCTGAAATCCCTGAAAACACATTTTAATGGATGGTTGTTGTAGTTTATGTTGCACTTCTTGTGTTTCTAATGAGAATTTTTAGGTTCGGATTCTGCCGTAATTCTGGAATTAAAGACCCATACATCTCATTCTAATCTAGTTTCTTATCCGTAATTTGAATGAAAGTGTCCTTTTAATGACTTCCAATAACTTCTATATAGGTACTATTCATATTTTCCAAAGTCTCCACAGCATTTCATATCACTGATAACTTCTTCCTTTGTAAAGCATTCTCCTTTATGCATTTTCTTAAAACTATACTGACCTCAATTTTTTTCTTATTCTCAACTGTCTATTTTTAGCTCAATTTTGACAGTTTATTACCTTGGTTTATTTGTATAAATTCCTATTGTCTAAACTCTGCTGGTGTGATTAAAGCTCACTATTTTAAATGCCTCCTATATCAACATATATCACCTGCAATTTTATTTCTATCTCTGACTGTTCTCTATGGTTCAGATTTAATGTTGTTTCATCACCATCTTAATTTCTCTCATGCTGAAAAAAATAAACCTGATAGTACTGTTATTTATTTTTTAAAGTATATACCAAATGAATTAAGTTTTTTCCATCACCACACCATTATCACTATCAAAGGCCTCATTATCATTTCCATTCTAAATTGGGATAATAGACACCTGCATCTCATTCTTCTTCCTTAAAATTGATTCTTCAAGAATTAATGTCAATGAGAACCAGAGCCGGACAAGAATTAAAGTGGAAAAGATAGATTTTATTCAGAAATTATTGCAATAGGGTGAAAGGGACTTCAGTATAGAAATGAGCTGGACTCCCTGAACAAAGAAAAGTGGGTATTTAGAGCCAAAGAACAGAGTGGGGAGTCAGTGGGTGGAAAAGTATTAAATGAGACATCAAGGGGTGGGGGGCATTCTTGTGAAACCGACTTCATAGAATTCTTGCTGCAGGGAAGCCAGGACGATCAGCTGTCAAAGGTGATCGCATATCCAGTGCTGGGGCTTTCTCTAAACTGGCATAGTAGGATTCTTGCTAAAGCTGGGCTGCCTGGGCCCGGCAAGGAAGAGGCAGAGTCAAGGCACCATGGGGAAGAGGGTCAAGCAGTTTGGTTAGGAAGAGTTTTTCTCAGGAACTGCATTATATTTTTGTTAATTGAAAGTGAAGCTTATTTGCATCCTCCAGTGACTTTCCACTGGATAAGCTATGTTAAAATCCTCAGTTTTAATATATGTTCATGTTCTCCTCTGTCTCCTGTCACGTCTGCTTTCTGAAAGTTGTCATTGTAACATTTTATTAATATCTATTATACCTTTATTGTAGAGTGAAGTCTTTAGTATAATACATTACCTTTTCTTACATATATTTGCTACATATATTTTTCCATAAAATGTACTACATCTCAAACAAACTTATGACACCTGCTTCACAATCTTGCTATCAGATAAGAGCAATCTTTGATCTTGCTTTACAAAAAACTTTCCAAATTGCTTTGTTTAGATATCTCTCTTGTGCACAGAATGGATTCAATTCTACTTCATTAGCCAATCTGAAAATATTTCCCTCAGTTAAGTCCATTTATATATTTGATATGTTTACTATGCTGGTTTTCAGTGGTGGCATATTGTTTTCATATATATATAAATACAATAATACACTGTTTTATATAACTTTTATGGAATTTGGTATTTATAAGTATTTTCATGTTTATTCTTGTCAGGATCTTGTCTAACCCATAATACAATACATTACTCTTCCAGTGTATTGTAATACTCTTTACTGATTTCTCAAATGAGCAATGAGAGTGACCTCTAGTGCCCTCTCCTTCTCCCTCCTTTTAGACTAGCACTGACTTTTGTTCACTAGACTTTCAATGAGTTAGATACTCCTGAGATATTCATTCACGTTCCCTTGACTCATATTCTCACTTTCTTCAGTTCGGTGTGAGTTGTCTAATTTCTCTGTTTTTAGCACATTTTATAGCAGCATACTATTTTGCTACTTTTGTTCCCATTTTAGTCCTACTTTTATATTTGTCTGAACTTCATGTTTGTTGTCAGGCACTAGGAGCTCGCTCGGAAGGTGGTCAGAGGAATGGTATTCTCAAAGTTCCCAAATGCCCATTGAGTTCTGTGTTCCTTGGATAGGACGTGCAGTTTAAATAAACAAAATATCATTTGTTTAACATTTTTACATAATTAAAACAATTCTTTATTAAATTCCTCTATAGAATGTTGCTGTCAAGAAATGCGTTTCTAATATATATATATATATATTTTACCTTTTACCCACTGGCTCAAATAATTATTATTTCCTGTTGAATTTTACTCCTTAGAAAAAAGATACAATCTCATGTGGGTTGCTCTTCTTTGCCAAAGTTCTGTATTTTAAATGTTCTCAAATGTTTTTCATCTTTTCACTTTGGTTTACATTTTCACTCATTTTTCTTCTCTATATTTCTTACTGAGTTGCATTATTTCTATTTGATTTATGTTTCTCCTTATTAAATCCTTATTTCTGAAAAAGATTTTCTGAAAATTATCTTCCCTGTCTCTCTTGACCCTCCACCAGGTTATTCTACTTCTCTCTCTCTCTCTCTCTCTTTCTCTCTCTCTGATTCTTTGATTGATCTTGATTTTGTTTCCAGTGCTCAGGGTACATGTCCTCTTCCTGGGGGTGATTGTTGGTTATTTCTCAATATAATCTGTTGGTTTTGGATGTTTCAATTCTTCCTTTTATCTGCATATATAAGCAGGGGGCCCCAAAACAAATGGAATTATCTTCTGGAGGGTGGGCCCCTTGTAGTCCAGGCCTCTCCTACTAGGTGAGTGTTCTGGGATCCCATCTGTATCAGTGAACCAGCTGGCATTGTTGTGAGAGGCTGCATTCAGCTTCAATGAAATAAAAAAAACAAACCCTCAGCAAATTTGCCCATTTCATGATGGGTGATTTGAGAGTACACCTGGCCAAATACTGTTCACTGTTTAGCAGTTTCTGACTAAAATTTATATGACCCTTATACCCCACCCTTCCTATTCACCCAGTCATGCTCCAGTGACATTTTTTGTTTCCCCAGATGAAAAAAGTCCTCAGAGGGGAAATTTTTGCCTATGTGGAAAAGGTGAAACAAAAAACAGCAGAATCACTAAAAGACATCAAAATTGATGAGTTAAAAAACTGTTTTGAGCATTGTAGAAGATGTCTCAATAAGTGTATTACATCAAATGGAAATTACTTTGAAAGTGACTGAAGTTTAAACATGTAAATATAAGCACACAATTTTTTATAAATAAATTCTGGCTATTTTTTGGTCCCCCTTTGTAATATTTGCCATTAACCCTTCCTGGTACTGCCTTATGCTGCTAAGGACTTGGCTAATTACTCCTGTATTATGAGTTTTATGTGGTTTACTTTTCCTCTGCTTTTGTTGATGATCTTACCCAAGACTGTTTCATTACCTAGCCTAAATACCCTCTCTCATAGTCTATTATTGAAAGTCTCTGCAATATCAGTTGTTTAATTTTCTCATTAAGAAGAAGCTCTGCAATAATAAAATAATCTGAGTTTAATGCCATACTTAGAAAAATATAGTGTAATTAATATCTCAATATATTTGACACTGTATTTTATAAAACGCATTTGGTTGATTTCTGCCTTAGTATACTGTTATTTTTTAGATAATGTAATGAAAATGAAATAAAATGTGGTCTTTTTCAGAAAAGATATTTATTTCCAATGTGGTAAGAAAGTAAGTATCTATAGATTGAATGAATTTATCTCCGCCTAGATTTAAACAAGTAATGGGTCTTATTTCTCATCGGCTTGTTTATACCCTCGGTCCTCTCACTCATATAATTATCCATTTTTATTGGTGTATATATCTTACTTTGTTAGCTTAAAAACTAATATTTTTACAGTCCCTAGTCAGCATTCGCTGTGCTTTCTTATTACTGAATTTGCTTCGCACACGCTTGATGCTGACTCTATTTCTCATTGTTTGCGACAGAACAAAATTAAATAAAATCTCTGGGACGTGGGTCCATGATGTTGTTAAACGGCTCTAATCTGAGCTCTGTGTTCTTTATCTATAGAATGGGAACAGTAAAAGCAGCACACCTTCAGTTACCTCTATGTAAAAATTATGATATTTATGAATGCTTCGTGGGGTTGGTGTAAACACCCCCATGTCTGTGCATTTTCTCTTTCACATCATTTGGTAGTTTGGAAGCAGTTCCACAATAAAATAGTTTATATGATTTAGTTATCATTGGTATTACATGATTCTAAGTTTCCTTCTGTTAATATTTTTATTCATGTTTTAAAATATATTATTATGACTTAATATAAGAAAAATGAGAAAAGTTTCATTTCTTCAGTAATTTTAAGTACACATTTTCTACACCCAGGGATCCTGGAAAGTAAGACTATGACAAGCAATTTTATGAAAATGTGTTTCTTTCCAATGCATGCTCTCTAAATCTGAGGAAATAGGAATCCTTTCACACTCACTTCATCTGCTTAATTTAAGTTTTTTTTTCACTAACACTGTCTTGATAACCAGTTCAAGTTATCAAAAATAATGAAGCACATTACTTTGTAAGCAATACAGTATCATATAAATAACATTTTAAATATTCGGAGTTGTTAATATCTTAGCTATTCACTAGCATATAAATTGGAGAAAGATGTTCACATTTTCTTAGTCCATTTATTTATCTATTAAAATGATAATATTATTTGTTCCTTTTGTTATTGTTGCAAATTTAAATTGGATATTATATCTTTGTAAGTGCTATAAAATACCATGAACACTACTTTTGTTACCATTACTATATGCTAATAGAAAACTTTGATTTCAAAATAAATTTGTACTTATTTTGATGTTCATAAATGCAATAATTCTAAAGTAAAGACTTGACTATGATCTTGATTATGAAGAAACATCTGCACACAGAAAAATACAAATTTTTGTTGCCTTTTATATAGGACCTGGAAAGAATATAAGAAGAAGACAACATATCAAATGTTAAGAGACAGAAATGGCTTTTTTTTTTTGATGCTAGTAAATTTAATGAAATCTCATTTTATTCAACTGGCAAATCTCATTTCCTTGAGTACCCCAGTGAAGATAGTCAAAAATCATCAAAACTCAGCACAGAAGAGTAAAAGTCAATAGCTTTTTGGTTCTACCAAAACTAAAAGGATTGGTAAGACTCAAAATGAAATGTTCTTACTGAAAAATCTTCTTTCATCTAATGCTTTGTGCAGTGAGTGAAAAATTGAACAAACACATACTCTTTTCATTGTGCTAAAATGACTTCTGGCACTATTAAACATATATCCTTTGGTCCTAAAACCTCCTCAATACTTTTTCCACATATAGTATTATTAGAATATTCTATGTAATTCTATCACATTATATTCTGACTACCACATATAATTATTTTTATTGAATAAAACAGAAGCACTCTACTTACAAAAACACTACATTATGATAAAGAAGAAATTTTTGGGGTGGTCATCATCTTCAAAAACTTACATTGTAATCATCTTTTGATAATATCTAGCATAATTAATATCTTTCTTTTTTTCTTTTTCTAGAAATTCTTACCTAAATAACAAAAAGCAATAAAGCTAAAATTCATGGTAGGCAAATATCTCAAATTCATTCCATACTTCTTAAGAAAGAAAGGAAATTAAAGAGGTATGATATAAACTTTCTTGTTTTTTATTGAAAACTAAAGGAAAATTCCAAACAATAATGACTTATCTATGGATTTGGGGGACGTAGCAGTCAGAAAAGCCAGGCAACTGAGCACTCTTATATAACAAGTTCCCCTATGGAATTAAGCTATGTGTGAAGTATAGTTCATAACATTCATTTATTTAAGAGAAAAGATATAAGATAAAGAAGACACACATCCTGCAGAGAGGGAAGCAGGAAGATAACTAGGTGCGTTAATGACAGTGCAAGAGACACTGAAGGAGACTTTCTAGATGATTATTTAGTTGTTGTTTGAAAGACAGATTAGAGGATAAGATGGTACCTGGAGGCAAAGAGGAGGTCATTCTAAACTATTAACAAGAAAGGAGATATTAATGAAGAGAGCGATCTAGTGGAGCAAGAGGCAGGGGAGAGGGAGCAAATTTTGACAGAAGGAACAAGAGGAAGGTAGAAGCAAGGAGCACTTGTAGACAACTTGCAAAAGTTGTGATGGAAAGATGGGGTTGTCCCTGGTGGATTAATCCTATGTACTCAATATTGGAAAAGACCATTCATTTATACCACATGTGTGGTAACTTTGCAGAAGATAGTCAATGTGAATAGTGTGAGAGGGCATACATTGTGCAAGTATAATATTTTGGATGGGGATATTAAGCATCCTTTGGAGATTTCTAATTCTAAATTTAAAGTCAAATAATTTGGTTTAATTTTTTCTAGAATTCTTGAGCACTTTGGGTGATAACAGATAAAAAACAAGAATTTGGAACCAATTGTCTATCCTCACTAAGCTAAATCTAGATTTAGAGTTCTAGAGAGAAGTGGCAAAGATATGGATTGTCATTACATTTCAGACTTACATTAGACCCTGAAGGCAATAGTGCAGAGTGAGGCATTCTAGACCATGATGGAAATTAAATTAATCAAAAATGTCAGAGGACAAAACAAATATATGCTATTGAAAATGGAGTCAACTGAGCATAATTTAAGAAGGAGAGAGAAATAAGTATGTGTGTGTGTATATATATACTCATTTAGCATTAGCAAGTTAAAAACAATATATTAAAATGTGTTTATATGCTTGGCTTTATACTATACTAAATATAAGGAAAAATAAAATACTGGTTGTATACCTTAAAGTAATTCATTTAATAAGAACATAATTGGTAAGAATACAGAAATATATACATAAGAACCAAATTATCCAATAAGTATTGAGTGAGTATATCTTATTTCTCCTTACACTATTCCTGTAAGATAAGTTAACTAGATGGTTTAGTTACAAATGGGTAGTGTAAATGAAAGAAATCAATATCCTGATTAAGATGTGACATTCATTAGCAACAAATCTATCACTAGAACTGAGTTCCATAATATCAAACTACCTCCTGAACAACCAAATAAAAAGGTCTGGTTGTTTGTTTATATATAATTCATCTTAATTCCAAAAATATAATAACATCAGGGGAAGTATACAAGTGCTTTATTGTTGATTAATACTTCATAGTTTAAAATTTGAAAAAAATCATTTCATTAACTTAGACTGAGTTAAGTCATCTAATGCTCGCTGGAAGTTATTATTATGTTTTATTATTTATTGTAATGAAATGTACTGGAGGGACCCTGGTTAGTAAAATTATACAGGTTTCAGGTATGCAGTCCACGGTGCATCATCTGCGTATTGCACCGGTGCCCACCACCCACAGTCAGACCTTATTCCGTCACCATGTCTTTGTCCCCCTTTACCCTTTACTACTCCTACCACCTTCTCTCTGGTAGGTACCACCACACTGTTGTCTGTGCCTATGAGTTTTTGTTCACATGCTGCTTTTAGTTTTATAGCCCGCATATGAATCAAATCAAGTTGTTCTTATATGTTGGTCTCTGACTTCTTTCATTTTTCACGACAGTCTCAAGATCCATGTATGTTGTCACAAGTGGCAGTACTTCAGCTTTTCGTGTGCCTGAGTAGCATTCCCTTGTGTATGTGCACCGCTCTTCTTCATGTGATCGTCTGCCACAGGGCACTGCAGTTGTTTCCATTTCTTGGCAAATGTGAATCATATTGCAGTGAACATAGGGGTGCAAATAAACATTCTCAACTTTTTTGGGTAGACACCAAAAAACCCACCAAGGGAGGGTTGCTGGGTCAGATGGTACCTTTACTCTACTATTTTGAGGAGCCTCTACACTGTTTTTCATAATGGTTGTACTAGTTTACAGGGTTCCTTTCTCTCCACGACTTCTCCAACACTTGTTACTACTTGTTTGTTGATAATAACCATTCCAACAGGAGTGAGGTGGTATCTCATTGCAGTTTTGATCTGCATGCCCTTAATAGCCAATGAAACTGAATATCTTTTCCTATATCTGCTGGCCATTTGTATGTCTTCTTAGGAGAAGTGTCTGTTCAGGCTTGCTGCCCATTTTTAATTGGACCATTTGGTGCTGAGATGTATGAGTTGTTTATATTTTTCGGGTATTAACCCCTTGCAGAGTTATTGGTTGCAAGTATCTTCTCCCATTTGGTTGCTTGCATTTTTCTCTCTCTCTCTTTCTCCTTTCCTCCTCTTTCTCTAAAATAAATAAATAAAATCTTCAAGAAAAAGAATATATATACAAACTGAAGAATATATTCTTTACCTTCCTAAATCTAATGATCTTGATATTAATTATGAATTCTCCTACCTTTCTTTTAGGTCATGTGAGATGTCTTGTAAGCTCTGTCACAACTAAACTGATCTGATAAAGAACAAAACCACTCATAGACAACAGTATAATGAATGAACTTGGTTATGATATAATAAATCTAGTTTGATATAATTTCTATGAAATATTCTTCTTCTGTTGATTTCTTTTTAGCCTTTAAGACTGTAGAAATCATTCTTATTTGCAAGCCTCCCCCAAAGAGGCAGCAGGACAATTCAATAGATGGGCCAGTTGGCTGACCCCTGTGCTTGATCTGTAAATACTTCTTCCTCTGTCTTCTAAAAGCACAGGCAATGTTCTACATGCATAAAATATCATCAACACACTGGTGTATTATATTAAATACATTTTAATTATACAGGCCATAGAGGGAGGTCTTATCTTTGGGAAAAAATCAAAGAATTACAAATAAAGCTGTAATCAGTGTGGTTTGCACATTTCCAAGCATTTCCTAATGTGATCACATACATTTACGTGAAAACATCCAACACCCATACTCTGCTTGTAAACTATCAAGAAATGAATGGATAAACAATAGCTCGGCAATTCATTCATTCCCTCTAACAAGGGACATACTAGAGACAAACAAAGAAGGCAGACTTCTGTAAATGTGCAGAACTCCTGCCAAACAAACCTAAGATTTTCTGGAAGAAAATTCCTTAAGCAGGAAAATGTTGGGCAGAATGTACATTTGTTTCCAGGATTGTTTATGATAAACAAACCTAAAGTCCTTGAATTGTGGGCACAGCTTCATGGGCCTTCTGGAGACAAAAGGATACCTCATGACTTAAATGTGTCCTCTGTAACAGCTAGGTGAGGCACACTTTACTTGGAAATGTCATTTGGTATCCTGGACCAGAACACATCTGACATGGGAAGTTGGCTAGGGAGCCACACGGGATGGCCTGACTCCATTCCATGTCCCCTGTGCCTGGCAATGATTTTTATCCTGGAAATGATTGTTTGCAGAAGATCTTGGATGCACATCAGTCTGGTTTGATAAGCCAATACTTTGTGTGTGTGTGCATGTCTGTGTGTTTGACTACAATATGTGTTCTTATTTTTAAATTTAATATGTTCTCTAGAACTTATTCCTTCAGTACATGTTAATCTACATCATTTCATTGACTCTTCAGTGTGCCATAGATTATTTAGCCATCTCTCTTTTGATGGACATGTAATAAGAATTTGAGCATTACAAAAAAAGCTGCAATAGATACCCTTGTAAACATTTTATGGGTACACATTGTTAGTATTTATCTAAGACAGAAGATGACTTAAAGGAAGTTGCATTTTTAAGAAATACATGTTGTAGAATGTAATAAGTGTCAAAAGTTTCCATCTTAAAGTGGTATTACATATAGATGGCAATTTGATATTAAAGTTTCAATATTTTTGCTAAATTGATGGATGGAAGATATGACCTTATGAAATGTCATATACTGCAGAGAGAAGTGTAAATTGATACAACTTATTTAGAAAAATCATTTGTCACTCTCTAAATAAATATCCACAAATCTTTAAAATCCCTTGGATCGTCATATGCCATAGATAAACGTATTCATAGGCACCTCAGAATCATATGTCCAAGTATTTTCATAGCAACTTTGCTTACAAGTGCCCCAAATTGTAAACAACCCAAATGTGTATAAAAAGTACAGTACAAAGTTGTCATTGATATGAATAATAAAATATGTAGCAGTGAAAATAAGTTATAGCTAGTGCAACAGCAAGGCTATCTTTCATAAATATATGTTGAACAAAAGAAGTGTGTCACAAAAGAATACAAATATTCATATAAGTTAACAAAGCTGGAAAAACTAAAGTATATTGTTTAGAGGTGCATGCATGGTGTACCTTCTCAAATATAGTAATAGCATTAGACTAAAAAATAAGGTAATCGGTGCTTCTCTAACAAAGGAGTGCATACAGGATTGCAGGGTACAAGTTAGAATGATATTCTAATTTGTGGTCCTGGTTGTTATACACAGTTTGGTCTTGTAATTCTTATTTAAGCTTTATAAATGTGTCTACTTCATTATTTTACATCTCAAAATAAAATGTTCCTTTTCATCAGATTAATTTGATTTTTCTTATTATTAATGAATTTGTAGGTCTGCATATCACTGCTTTGGTTTTTCCAATAAATGTCTACTCACCCACTTTTACCATTTTTTTTTAGATATTCTTATATTGTTGAAAAACTTGTAGATGGCCTACTAAAATCTCTTGTTACATAGGTTTTAAATATTTTCTCACCTTTCAGCTGTCTTTGAAAACTGTTTATAGTCTCTTTACTAGTAGAGCAGACATTATAAATTCCATGTAATCAAAATAATCGCTAGTTTTTCCTGTGGCTATTTGTTTTTGACTCTTGTTTAAGAAAGCAAGAGAGGATTGTATGTTAAGTAGGTGTGCTGAGTGTGGGAACTTGGGTCAGAAAGAAAGGGCAGTAATCAGCTGGAAATATCCAGATATACATTAACTAATGGGCACTCCTCCCTGTCTTACAAAAAAAAGAAAGAAAGAAAAAAAAATG
>PVKM010033716.1:0-15858 GCA_004027735.1 Carollia perspicillata
TACTTTGTATGGTAGACTTTCAGATTCATGCTCACAAGGGAGAATTTGGAGGTTATCTCATGTGCAAAGTAAAGGCTTTGAGAACTAGAGTCCTTAGGAAATCATTATCCAAAAAATTTACATTAGAATTTTTAAGGTGCTGTCAGCAAACAGGATTTCAGAAATAATTAAGGTGCTGTCAGCAAACAGGGTTTAGGAAAATGATCTTCTAGAATATTTAATTATCCAGCAGTCTTTCTACCTAAGCTCACAGTGGATTGGAATTGGGACATCTTTAAAATACAAAAACATGTATTTTGTACACAGGTCTTGTTTCTGAGCCAGTCCTGGTAACCTATTTGGTGCAAATAAAAGAGCCCTGGGATGTTTGCAGAAAAAAAGTCAATATCCATATGCCCAAGTAGGCGGGAGTGGAGACACAGATGTCCCAGGTGAAAAGCCCAAAGGTCACAGAGGAAGCCACACCTTCAAGTGTGATTTGGGAAGCTGTCCTTCAGGGGAAAGAACTTTGAAAAGCCCAGGTTTATTTCTGTTGCTGTCATAGAGGGCCAGCTCATCTCCAACAGGGTCCCGTGCTCCTACATGCTTTCAGAATTCTATTTTTACTCCAGTGACCTCTGTTATCCTATTAGGAGTTTCGGCCAAAGCACTCCCTCTCTGAAAATAAATAAATACAATCTTTAAAAAAAGTGTGCAGTGTATAGAATGGTTATTTTTTGACTCTGATGGCCACCCTGTTCTGGCTCCTCTTGCATTGCTTTGGGGACCTGAGAAAGTGGTGCATGTTGCTGAAAAATTGTACATTAAGCCTTTTTTGTTAAGTTTTCTTTTGTGCCAAGAACAGAGATCTTCCCCAAGGAAGTAGTTGAGATCCTGGATTGTGATGCAGAAATCCCAGGAACCCAGGGAACAGATGTCATGTTTTCTGACTTATAGTTTTTAACCATCTGCGGGCTGCAAACATCCTCTACAAAGTTTGGACACAGTGATTTTTTGTAGCACAATGCAGCTCCACAACATGAGACATATACTTTTTTGTTTCACTTCAAAACTTCCTTTTTCTCCTGCCACTCTACCATAGTTTCTTGACCCATTCATTCCGTCATGGGCACTTAGGTTACATCCAGCATTTGGCTATTGTAAATTGTGCTGCTATGAACTTTGGGGTACATAGGTTCTTTTGAATTGGTGTTTCAGGATTCTTAGGGTAGAAGGGGCTGCTAACCTTTGGGACAGCATGGATTGATCTGGAGAGCATTATGGTAATGAAATAAGCCAGATGGTGAAAAACAAATACCATGTGATCTCACCTATAACAGGAAACTAATCAACAAAACAAACAAGTAAGCAAAATATTACCAGAGACATCAAAATGAACAAACTGACAGTACATGAAGGGAGGTAGGAGGGGATAATGGAGGAATAAAGGGCAAAGGTTTTCAAGAACATGTATAAAGGACACATGAAAAAAACTGAAGGGGGTTAAGATCAATGGGGAGAAGTGGGCATGGCTGTGTTGTCAGGGCAGTAATGGGGGACAAAGGAGACAATTGTACTTGAACAACAGTAAAGAAATCTGGAAAGAAAATATCCTTTTGCTTTGCCTTGGCCACTGAGTGAGAGGTATAGAGCATGATGAGCCCAGATCCAGCATGTTTGAGAGACTTAGGAGAGTCTGTACCATGAGGCAAGAGGGGCCATTTGTATGGAACAGCCTCTGGATATGCCTTGGGTGAATTCTCAAGTGTTGTAGGTCAAGGCCTCTGGGACTCTCTAGGATAAGTCTATAGCATTAGCCAGGTAGGTGCAGACTCAGATATAGTACCTTCTAGCTGTATTGTGGGGAGGGCTTAGCAGGGAAAAATGGCCTCAGATGACATCTGTGTCAGAAATGCCCCTCCTCCAGCCTTAGCCCTGAAATCAGACAGACGAGTCCCTCCCTGAATATCCTTGGCACCTTTTAATCTGCTGACCCAAGGTTGAAGGTCGGAGCTTGTGAGTCCCTGTAAGTCTGTGTCCGCCCCTTTAAGAGATAGACTTGGACTCCAGCATCTCTAAGTCTCAGGGAGCCATTCTTGCTGCTGGTTTTCCAGGATGATTCCTTTTATATGATAAATTCTCCAAACATTGTTAATTGACTTTTTAATATTTATTTACATATTAAGAAAGTAAACTATAGTTTTAAGATCAGTACTTAGGTCATTGTGGGACTGTATTCAAATATGAATAAGCCATACGGCAATTGCCATTAAATTTAAGTATGCACTTGTCTGTTTTTTTTTTCCTTAAACTGTGCATGATGTATCTTGTTTTTTTCTGTGCCTGTTTAATGGTCAATAGCTGTTTGGTCCTTTGAGTTACAAAAATAGTCTTCATTTTATGTCTGTCCATGTCTTAATCACTGGCTTGAACAATAGCTTGTGAACCAAAGATTTCTGGTTTGATTCCTAGTTGGGGCACCTGCCTGGGTTGTGAGCTAGGTCCCCAGCAGTGGGCGCAGGTGAGGGAACCTCATATTGATATTTCTCACCCTCCTCTCCCATCTCTGTAAGAATAAATATGTTTCTCACCCTCCTCTCCCATCTCTGTAAGAATAAATAAATAAAATCTTAAAAAACAGCCTTTCTAAGTTGAATGTAATTTTTGAAAAGATTTGATTCATGCTTTCCTGTTCCCGTGTGGCAACCTGTGCCCACGTTCTGCTCTGCCATGCAGTGGTCTGAAGAGATACACACCATCTCCACCAGCAAGCAGTCCTCTCCTGCAGAGGAGGGCAGTGCACAGTTTTGTTTCTTCCTATTCTAGGAGCACACCACCACCACTACCAACACATCCGTGCAAGCAGCTGGCTATGACCTGGATAGTGCCAATGACTACACAGTGCCACCTAGGGGGAAAGCCCTTGGGAAACCAACATTCAGATCGCTCTGCCTGCTGGGTGCTATGGAAGACTACCTCCACATTCTGGCTTGGCTGCAAAACACTTCTTAATGTAGCACCTGGTGTCACAGATGAAGATTATGGAGAAAATATTGGTGCTGTACTGTTCAGTATTGGCAAAAGAAAGTTTGAAGTGTGACCACACTTCAAAAGGGTGACCGCATTGCACACTTCATTTGTGTGAGTGGCTTTATTATCCAGAAATAGAGGAAGTTGAAGGTCTGGATGACACTGAATGGAATTCTGGAGGTTTTGGTTCCACTGGAAAGAATTGAAATGTATGGTGAGAACAGAAAATGACAGAACATACTTTTGTCTTAAAAATAAGAAGCTTTTGTTTAGTGTTTTGCTGCTTAATCAGGCTTCCAAAAATACTTGCTTCTCTTATGGCCAAGGAATGGGTACATTTTTGTGTTTTTCTGCATTTGATTGTTGTATAAATCTGCATGGTAACCTAACACAGATTATATATTCAGTCAAATGTACATCAATTACTGATTCCCCCCAGAATTCTGCTACCCCTTGAACAACTTATTTTTCAGTTTACTTTATAAGTCATAAGCAAAGCCTTTTATAGAATGGATTTGAATTTCTTCACATATTCTTACATAAACTGGACTAAAAGATAATAAAATGAAAAGATTTACAGTTGTCTCTTTTAGATATTTTAATTTTAAATTTTGATAACAAACCAGGTAAAGAAGAATCTACCTTCTTAACTATCTGTAATGGTACAGTTAAGTCATATTTAGTATATTTGTTTAATTGTGTATCTAAATTCTAGAAACTTCCATGTTGCAGATATGTAGCAATATCCATTAAACAACCACTTCCTCATTTTTTGTAAAACCAAGGCCCAGGTAACTACCTTTTATTTTCTCTTAGTTGGACTTCATTGTATATATGTACTACATTTTTATAACTTTTTTAAAAGATTTTATTTTTTCATTTTACAGAGGAGTGAAGGGAAGAAAAAAGCGGGGGAAACACCAATGTGTATTTGCCTCTTGTGTGTCCTCTATTGGAGAACTGTCCCGCAACCCAGGGATGAGCCCTGACTTGGAATTGAACCAGCAACTCTTTTGTTCCCAGGCCAGCACTCCATCCACTGAGCCATAACAGTGGCACTTTAGATAGTACATTTTTAAATAGACCTAGGGGTTCTCTAATTTACCATAGACCTAGGGGTTGTTTCCACCTTCCCGGCTTTTGTGAAGAATGCTACAATTGACACAGGTATATGCAAATGCCTCTTGCAAATCTTCAATTGAATAGTTTTGTGGGGCATATAACCCCATGAACTTCTTGTATCCAGAAGACACTCTGACTAACTGAGTGCTGGGTCAAACAGATAAATTCTCTTAATTCTGTTAATTTACATTTGTTTCATCCCTTGATATATTATTTCTTTAGTGTGCAAAAACATTTCACTGTATATGTTTCAGTTTACTTATCTGTTCAACTGTTGACAGATACCTCTTCATTGTTTTGAATTTTGGAATTTATGAATAATGTTTCTAAAAACAGTCCCTTGTAGGCTTTTGTGTAGATAAAATCTTTAGCTTTTTGGTTAAATACAATGGTGCACACTTTGTAGATTATATAATAAGTGTATGCTTAGTTGTGTGAGGATTTCCAAACTCTTCCTAAGTGGCTGTAGCATTTTGCATTTTCACCAGAAAGGAGTGAAATATTCATTTGCTCCACATCGCCAGCAGCATTTGCTCTTCTCAGTGTTCTGGATTCTGACTTTTCCAACACAGGCTTCATGTTGCTTGAATATGCACTTTCTTTTTATTTATTTATTTTTTTAATTGTTATTCAAGTACAGTTTTTTGTCTTTTACTCCCGTCCCAGTCCACCCACCCCAAGTGCTCCCCACCTCCCTCCCATTTCCACCCCCCCTTAGTTTTTTGTCCATGTGTCCTTTATACTTGTTCCTATAATCCCTTCCCTTTTTCCCCTGAAATTCCCTCCCCTCTCCCCTCTGGATACTGTCATCTCATTTTATATTTCAATGTCTTTGGTTATATTTTGCTTGCTTGTTTGTTTTGTTGCTTAGGTTCCTGTTAAAGGTGAAATCATATGGTATTTGTCTTTTAGTGCCTGGCTTATTTCACTTAGCATAATGCTTTCCAGTTCCATCCATGCTGTTGCATAGGGTAGGAACTCCTTCTTTTTTTCTGCTGCATAGAATTCTATTGTGTATATGTACCATAGTTTTTTGATCCATTCATTTACTGATGGGCACCTAGGTTGCTTCCAACATTTGGCTATTGTAAATTGTGCAGCTATGAACATTGGGGTGCATAGGTTCTTTTGGAATGGTGTTTCAGGGTTCTTGGGATATAATCCTAGCAGTGCAATTGCTGGGTCAAAAGGCAGTTCCATTTTTAGTTTTCTGAGGAAATTCCATACTGTTTTCCACAGTGGCTACACCAGTCTGCATTCCCACCAACAGTGCACTAGGGTTCCCTTTTCTACACATCCTCTCCTACACTTGTTTGTTGATTTGTTTATGATGGCCATTCTGGCCAGTGTGAAGTGGTATGTCATTGTGGTTTTAATTTGCATCTCTCTGATGGCTAGTGATACTGGTGATACTAAACATCGTTTCATATGTCTCTGGGCCCTCTGTATGTCCCCTTTGGAGAAGTGTCATTCAAGTCTTTTGCCTATATTTTAATTGGGTTTTTTGTCTTCCTGGAGTGGAGTCATGTGAGTTCTTTATATATTTTGGAGACCAATCCCTTGTCCAGGGTATCATTGGCAAATATGTTTTCCCATATAGTTGGTTCTCTTTTCATTTTCATGCTGTTTTCTTTAGCCATACAGGAGTTTTTTAATTTTATGAAATCCCATTTGTTTATTCTTTCCTTTATGTCCCTTGTTTTAGGGGACATATCAGTGAAGATGTTGCTGCATGGAATGTCTGAAATTTTCCTGCTGATGAAAAAGCTGTCACATTTCATCTGACACTTTTGTTGCCTTTTTCATTTGTTTGCTTAGAAAATGAAGGCCTACATTTATTTCCTAGAGATCATTGGCTTTTGCCTTGGAGGATTTAATCAATGAGGCCTTGTTCATGTAAATTTTCATTATATTGTACACTCATGTCACAGACATACTCCACTTTATCACTTTTCCTATTTTCAAAAATTTTTTCAAAAATCATATTTTAAGCATATGTTTAATTCAGTTAAGTTTTTAAGATCTAGCTCGCCACTAATGATGCATGAACATTTTCAAAGAAATAAACGACTAAGGAACACTAGTTCTGAATTCTTTTCTATCATTATGTGTGTTTTTCTCTTTATCGTGTTTATAAAACACATAGGGTACCATCCACAGATTTACAGAATTGCAAAATCACCTTGTTTGTATTGACTTGAAAAGTCTGTTTTCCATCACTTTTCATTTATACCTGGTTTCCATATGTATATCTGCTGTATGCATAAAATGTTAACAGTGGAGTTATTTTGTATTCTTATTCTCTTCAGATATTTAGTTTTTCTAAAAATTTACAGAAATTTCAAAGTAGATCCAAGAGGTCTCTTTGTGTGTATTTGCCTGTGTTGTTTTTTTTTTAATTATAGATCAAGTTTGTAGGAAAACTCAAGGTCTACCCTCTACTAGATGTTTCAGAAAATATTCTCATAACATATGAAGAATACTCTTGTTCTCAAACTAACTATACTGAATTTTCAAAGAAAATTGTGGCTGCTATGTTTCTTATTTCTTTCTTATAAAATTCCTCCAACTCAAAGTCATGTATGAATTATTTTCTGTCTTCCTCTTTGTGCTATTCAGAAGTATATCACATGGACTACAGACAGTGTGTCACTAGTAAAAAGTGAACCTGTTAGATTACTAAAGATACAGTACCTAAAATTGTTAATCCCTTCAGTGTGTTTTGCAGTCTCACATGGGTTTTGGTTTTCTTTGCAAAGGTTGTGGTTAATGTTGATCAAATCCTGTTTTCTAATTTTTTTTTTAAAAAAAAGCAGTGTTGCTATTCTTTTAATGATATCTTTCACCTGGAAAACAACTTGGAATTTGTGATGTATTTACCTACTGGCAGTGGGGTTACAGCTTAACAAGAAGCATACACTGTACTTTTAGATGTGTTATGTCAAGTATATTTTGATTCCTGTACCTGATGAATGTCCAAAAATATATTTGAGGCTCCTGAAGAGACTTTAAAGTTTTAAATTTACTTGAATTATGGTTACCCTAAATTGAATACCTTAACACATGTACATAATTATGACATCACTTCCTTTTAAACTTGTAAATCTAAAGGATATTACTGCTGTTATATTGTAGTACATTGTTATTTTTGTTTTTACTGAGCTAAAATAAAGGAGACTGTCTCTAACTTAAAAAAAAAGTGAGCCTGGTAAAGATGTGGAAACACGGGCCCCACCCCCAAAACTTCTGAATCAGAATTTGCATTTTTACAAAATTACATTTTTTGTTGCCTGAACTAAATGTGAAGAAGTTACTTCACAGTTCCAACTCACCTTGCCTTTTGTAGCTACAAAGTATACCCAGCTGATTCTGAGTGATACAAATACAACACTCAACAATCCATATGCCTGTGTCTGTTCCTTCATCTTAAAGTTTATTTTCCTGAAAAGTAATGTCTTTGCAGTGGATTTGTGGGCATGTATTATCCTCATTTCTCAGTGTTAGAAAATAAATTAGAGAGTGTTAGAGGGTCAAAATGGCCTTACTGAAGGATGCAGGACATCTTCTAAGTCAAAACCATTTGTAACACTTATCATGTTAGATGACAGTAAGAACTCTGCTGGTGTCTGCTTGGTAAATTTGCCTCTTTTTTTATTCAGCAATCTTTGACCTTCAAGGATGTATCAGTAGATTTCTTTCAGGAGGAATGGTAATGCCTGGACCCAGCTCAGAGGAAACTGTACTCAGATGTGATGTTGGAGAATTACAGCAACCTGGTCTCCCTGGGTGAGGCTGACTTCCTTCACATTTCCTGCTCCACCACAGGATTTTCTGAATATAGCATATTTTGCAGACTTGACTCTATTGACATTAACATTATCTGCACATTTGTCTGACTTTTTACCCTACGCTGTTCATGACTTGTCTTATTTCTTTCTGTGCTGGGTTAATGGTCAATGGTTGTTTGATCCTTTCAGTTATGCAGATAGTCTTAATTTTATATGTGTCCATGGCTGAATTTATATTCTCTTTATGTCAGATGAAAACTTTTGTAAATTGAGTATAATTTTTGAAATGTTTTATAGCTCTCTTTTAGATATTACTTTGTATTTTAAATTTTAATGAAAAACCATTTGAATAAAAATTTACCATCCTAACTATCTGTAACTATACAGTTAAGTCATTTAAGTACACTTGCTTACTTGTGCATCTGAATTCTGGTAACTTCCATATTGCAGAAATGTCATAATATCCACTAAACAACCACTTTCTTATTTGCCTGAAAACTAAGGTCTAGAGAACTATCTTTTCTGTCTATTAGGTATACTCCATTAAAACTAAACCTAATGTTGGGAACCACTCTGCCATTAAATGTAACTTAATTTAATGCCATTAAATTAAACTCTTATATTAAATGTAAATATAAGATACATTTTTAATCTATTATTTATCCATGGACTTGGGGGTTCTAGCTACCTACCAGGCTTTTGTGAATAATGCTACAGTTGATACAGGTATACAAATGTCTCTTGCAGATCCTCACTTGAATCCTTTTTTTGAGGGGTATATAACCTGGAACCTTGGTGTATCTGGACAACACTCTGACCATCTGAGCACATGGTCAGGCAGAATAAATTCTTTTTTAATTCTATGAATTTAGGTTTTTTTTTTCTTTTCTTAATATATTTTATTGATTATGCTATTATGATTGTCACATTTTCCCCCTTCATTCCCCTCCACCCCACACACCCCCTCCCACTCACATCCCCCCCCCCTTAGTTCATGTCCATGGGTCATATATGTAAGTTCTTTGGCTTCTACATTTTCTCTACTGTTCTTAACCTCCCCCTGTCTATTTTCTGCCTACCATTATGCTATTTATTCTCTGTTACCTTTTCCACTTCTCTCCCCATCCCGCTCCCCTGTTGATAACTCTCCATGTGATTTCCATTTCTGTGATTCTGTTCCTGTTCTAGTTGCTTAGTTTGCTTTTGTCTTTGTTTTAGGTGTAGTTATTAATAATTGTGAATTTGCTGTCATTTTACTGTTCGTATTTTTTATCTTCTTTTTCTTAGATAAATCCCTTTAACATTTCATATAATAAGGGCTTGGTGATGACCAACTCCTTTAACTTGACCTTATCTGGAAAGCACTTTATCTGCCCTTCCATTCTAAATGAAAGCTTTTCTGGATAGAGCAAACTTGGATGTAGGTCCTTGCCTTTCATGACTTGGAATACTTGTTGCCAGCCCCTTCTTGCCTGTAAGGTCTCTTTTGAGAAACCAGCTGATAGTCTTATGGGGACTCCTTTATAAGTGACTATCTTCTTTTCTTTTGCTGCTTCTAAAATTCTCTCCTTATTTTTAATCTTGGGTAATGTAATTATGATGTGCCTTGGTGTGTTACTCCTTGGGTCCAACTTCTTTGCGACTCTCTGAGCTTCCTGGACTTCCTGGAAGTTTATTTCCTTTGCCAGATTGGGGAAGCTCTCCATTATCTGTTCAAATAATTTTAAATTTGTTGTTCTTCCTCTTCTCCTTCTGGTACCCCTATAATTTGGATGTTGAAATGTTTAAAGATGCCCAGGAGGTTTCTAAGTCTCTTCATTTTTTTTTTCAGAATTCTTGTTTCTTCATTCTTTTATGGTTGAATGTTTGTTTCTTCCTTCTGGTCCACACTGTTGATTTGAGTCTCAGTTTCCTTCCCATCACTATGGTTCCCTGTGCATTTTCCTTTATTTCACTTAGCATAGACTTCATTTTTTCATCTAATTTGCCATGAAATTCAACCAATTCTATGAGCATCCTGATTACTAGTGTTTGGAACTGTGCATCTGATAGGTTTTCTATCTCTTCATCGCTTAGTTGTATTTTTTCTGGAGCTTTTATCTCTTCTTTCATTTGGGCCTTTTTTTTTTTCATCTCTGCAGTCCTATTATGTAGTTAGGGGCAGAGCCTTAGGTATTCGCCAAGGCAGGGTAACCCACATTGGTGTGTTGTGATGCTGTATGTGGGGAATGGATCCCAGAGGGAACAATGGTGCTTGCGCCGCTCTCTGCCAGATTCCAGTCACTTCCCCCACTTCCCACAAGTAAAATGGGACTTTCTGGTGCTGTTTCCTAGTTGGGTGGGCTTGTGTATGCTGTAGGACCCTGTGGGTCCCTCCAACACTTTCCTGTGAAGCTAGGAGTTTCTCCTCTGCCTCAACCCCCATAGGTCTTTTCAATCAGTGGTTTGAGGCTTTATTTCCCCATGCTGGAGCCCTGGGCTGTGATGTCTGTTTAGCTCCCCAGTTGTTTTTCCCGGTTTATCTGTACGTGAATGTGGGACCGCCTACTCCACCAGCCTCTGCCTCGCCAGATCCACCAGCTGCTGCCTTGCTCGCCCCGGTCCTCCAGCCACCACCTTGCTGCTTGTCCTCTCTGCCCAGCTGTCTGTCTTTGCCCCTCCTACGGGTCTGGATGAATGTGTCTTCTTTAACTCCTCAGTTGTCGGATTTCCACACATTTTGATTTTCTGTCAGTTCTGGCTGTTTTTTTTTTGTTTGTTTTGTTATTAAATTGTTGTCCTTCTTTTGGTTATGCGAGGAGGCGCAGTATGTTTACCTATACCTTCATCTTGGCCGGAAGTCCAAATTTAGGTTTCTTTCATGGCTTGATATATTATTTCTTTATAGTGCTAAATAATATTTCATTGTATATCAGTTTTCTTACCTATTCACCTGTTGACAGATATCCTTGTTGCTTCCAATTTTTGCAAATTAAGAATGAAGCATCTATAAATAGTCCCTTGTAGGCTTTTGTGTACATAAATTTTTTAGCTCTTTGGTTAAATACTATGGAGCACACTTTGTGGATTATATAAAAGTATATGTTTATTTTTTTTTGTTAAATGTCATGTGAGTTTAATACTGGGAGATAGGAGCCCAAGCACCACAGGAGGAAAAACTGGCTAACCCATGGAGGAACAGAACAGAAAGACAACAGTATTGCAGAGTATTTGAAAATAAGAATCCACAAAGCTGTAGCGGACACTAAAAAACGAGAAACCAGACGGTAAGAAGGAGATTTCAGGACACTAAGGTCCCGGTGGATCAGTGCGGGGACCAGGCAAGTTTGAAGCCTAGGCCTGGCACTCTGCAACCAGAGCGGGCGATAGGTCTACCACAGACTGCTTGAAAGTGGAGGTCTGGGTCACCTGCTCCCTCTCTCCCCAACAGACCAGGGTTGGAGCAACATGAGCAGAGCTCTGGTCATGGAGAGGGGAATTAGGAGGAAGAAGCAAAATGCACAAAGCTGTGGTTACTCTCGAAGTCTGTGGGTGCCAGCTCGGGAGAGCTGAGAACTGGGCTGCTCGCACACTGACTCCGAAAGTCACTGGCTGCCTGGAGAATTGGGCTACATGGGACACCAGGCTTGAATAGGAGGAATTTATCAAACAGAAGGGCTGGGGAATCTGCTGTGACGGCCCCCAGGCTGACTCCCAGCCCAGCCAGGCGTAGGGGGAAGGCGCAGTGACTCCATCCCGGTGGCACTGGGAGGGGAGGCATTTGGGCCCAGATTCACTGGGAAGAAATGCATTTGGCGCCAGCCTAAAGGAGTGGGCGCCCCTGCACCCCAGCATCTGGTGGTGAACACCAGGAGAAGCGCTGAGAAGAGAACCAGAACTCCCACATCAAGGATATTGGGGAAAGGAGTCAGACTGGGGGCTAGGACAGTGCTTGGAAGGCAGGCTGGATGAATGTCAGGAGGGGAGAATCACCACACCAATCACTCCCCAGCCTTCTGCAGCCAACAAAGACCAGAAAAACCGGTTTGGCCAGTTAGAAAGCAACAAGAGATGCGGTTTTTTTTTGTGTGGGTTTTTTTGTTTGTTTATTTTTGAATGCTGTTTTTTAAAATAATATTTTGTTATTATTATTTTTTTAATTTTCACTACTGTTTTACTCCAATTGCTTTTCCTCTCTTCCCTTCTTTCTTGATTTTGTATTACACACTTTATTTCGAATTTTCTCTCTCCTTTCTTATTTCTCCTGCCTTTTTTTTTCCTTTTTTTTCTAATACCCACAAGCGAGAGCAAAACTTGGAACTGTGAAAGGACCTGAGGTGGACTCAAACAGGGGACAACCCAACCCAACAGCTGAGACAGTGAGACAAATTTCACTCGACTATTGCAGGAAAACTGCAAATTGCTGCATATTTTGATTATTATTATTTTCTCCTTTTTTCATTATTCCTACATCTTTTATCTCAATAGTATTTCTGTATTCCCCTTCTTTCTGTATAGTCTTCTTGGCTTGGCAGGGTATACTGTACCATTTGACAGGTTTCCCCTGTTCTCTCTCTTACATTGTATTGCTAATTTACTGTCCTACACGTGAATTGTGTTCCATCAGCCCACTACTCAAACTCCGATACCTCCTGATCAGTTTATTTAGATCACATAGATTCTGGCATATGAGTGTTGCTCTAACACTATTGTAAATAACTTCTGTTCCACACAAGTGTAAATACTTCAAATCACCCTCTCTGGATACAAGCCCATATCACAGTCTCCTCAACTCTATTATTAGGGAGGTTAACACTATTCTCTCACACGCTACACCTATGTACTACCCTTTACTCTCACCTTACCCCAGAATCTGACCTCCCACAATTTCACTGCTTTCTAGATCTAACTCACAACTGTTCCCTTCCCAAAAAGAGTCTTATCTTCCTCCCATCCTCTCTTAAAAGTGGCCAGTTGGGTTGAGGAATATGGTTAACACTACACATAGCCAAAAGATCTCCTATCTCTTATACTGGTTGCTACTGTAAATATTATAAAATACTCCCCTGCTGTCTTAAACCATTTTGCCTCCCATCCCAACTGAGCACAAAAAGGAGTAGGTGGAAGTGGTGAACACCAGGATACCCAAAGGAGACTGCACCACTGAATCTCACAGGCATTCTACCACAGCAGTTCACACCATAAGCCCTGGGAACCAAAACAAATCCATTTAAGAAGAGGAAGCTATCGAGAAGAGCCTCAAAAACAATGACAGGACAAAGAAACAATCCCCAAAACAAAGGAAAGAAGGAAGCCTCAGAAACAATGCTAAATGAAATGGAAGAAAGTCAGCTATCATATATTGAATTCAAAGAACTGGTTATCAGGAAGTTCTGTGAGATGACAATAAACTACCAGAAACTACAGGAGAGCTACAATGTGCTCACTGCAAACTATACCAACATGAAAAAGGAAATAGAAAAAATAAACAAGGGCCAAGAGGAAATGAAGAATACAATGGCTGAACTGAAGAACACAGTGGAAGCAATCAAAAGCAGGATGGATGGAGCAGAAGATTGGATCAGCGAATTAGAAGACAAAGTAGAAAAAAACACCCAGAATGAGCAAGTAAAGGAAAAAAGGCTGAGAAAGAATGAAGAGGGATTAAGAGAAATGCAAGACAATATGAAACGTTATAATATCTGTATAATAGGCATACCAGAAGGAGAAGAAGAAGAGCAAGGGATAGAAAATCTATTTGAAAAAGTAATGATGGAAAACTTCCCCAAGTTAATGAGAGAAAAAGTCACACAAATGCAGGAAACACAGAGAGTCCCAATCAAGAGGAACCCAAAGAGGCCCTCTTCAAGACACATCATAATTAAAATGCAAAATTCCAAGACAAAGAGAGAATCTTAAAGGCAGCAAGGGAGAAGAACGAAGTAACATACAAGGGATCCCAAATAAGGTTAGCTTTTGACTTCTCAATGGAAACACTCCAAGCCAGAAGAGAATGGCAAGAAATATTCCAAGTAATGAGAACCAGAGTCCTGCAACCTAGGATGCTTTACCCAGCAAGGCTCTCAATCAAGAGAGAAGGCCAAATAAAGAGCTTCCAAGACAAAAGAAGTCTAAAAGAATATGGATCCACCAATCCAGCGCTGCAAGAGATGCTAAAAGGACTGCACTAAGGAAAGGAGGAAAAGGGAGAGACAGAGAGGAACATAGGTACAGAAATGGCAATGAATAAGTACCTATCCATAATAACCTTAAATGTAAATGGATTAAATGTTCCAATCAAAAGACACAGACTAGCTGAATGGATAAGAAAGCATGACCCACACATATGCTGCCTACAAGAGACCCACCTGAGGACAAAAGACATACACAGACTGAAAGTAAAGAGTTGGAAACAAATTTTCCAAGCAAATGGACAGGAAAAAAAAGGCGGGGTAGCAATACTCATATCAGACAAAATAGACTTCAAAAAAAGAGCTCTAAAGAGAGACCCAGAAGGTCACTTCATAATACTCAAGGGAAGACTCCACCAAGAAGACATAAACATAGTAAATATATATGCACCCAACATTGGAGCACCCAAATACATAAAGAAAATCTTAGAAGACTTTAAGAAAGACATTGATAGTAACACAATTATAGTAGGGGATTTTAACACTCCACTCTCAAAAATGGACAGATCATCCAAAGAAAATATCAACAAAGATATTGTGGCATTGAACAATGCCCTAAATGAAATGGACTTAACCGATATATATAGAGGCCTGCATCCAAAAGAAGCTAAATACACATTCTATTCAAACGCACATGGGACATTTTCAAAGATAGACCACATGATAGGACACAAAACAAGCCTCAACAAATACAAGAAAATTGAAATCATACCAAGCATTTTCTCTGACCACAAGGGACAGAAATTAGAAACCAACCCCAAGGGAAAAAACCCAAAACACTCAAAATCATGGAGACTGAATAGTATGCTATTAAACAATGAATAGGTCAAGAATGAAATCAAGGAAGAAATCAAAAAGTTTCTGGAAACAAATGAAAATGAACTTACGACAACCCAAAATTTATGGGACAAAGCAAAGGCAGTCCTGAGAGGGAAGGTCATAGCAATACAGGCCTACCTAAAAAAGATAGAAACATTTCTAACAAAGAACCTAACCCTACACCTACAAGTCCTTGAGGAACAACAACAGAGACAGCCTAGAGCTAGTAGAAGGAAGGAAATAACCAAGATCAGAACAGAATTAAATGACATAGAGACTAAAAGCACAATACTAAGAATCAATGAATCCAGGAGCTGATTTTTGAAAAGATAAAAAATATTGACAAGCCTTTAAGCAGGCTCATCAAGAAAAAAAGAGAGAGGACCCAAATACACACAATCAGAAATGAAAGAGGAGAGATTACAACTGACACCACAGAGATTCAAAAAAATTGTAAGAAATTACTATGAGGATCTATATGCCAAGAAATTTGAAAACCTAGGTGAAATGGACAAATTTCTAGAAAAATAAAATCTTCCAAAACTAAATGAAGAAGAAGCAGAAAGCCTGAACAGACCAATAACAGCAGATGAAATTGAAGCAGTGATCAAAAAACTCCCAACACACAAAAGCCCTGGACCAGATGGGTTCACAGGACAATTCTACAGAGCATTTAAGCAAGAACTAACCCCGATCCTTCACAGACTATTCCAAAAAATCCAAAGTGATGGAAGACTCCCAAACTCCTTCTATGAAGCCAGCATCATCCTAATCCCAAAACCAGATAAAGACACAACAAAGACCGAAAACTTCAGGCCAATCGCTGATGAACATAGATGCTAAAATCCTCAACAAAGTATTGGCAAACCGCATCCAGCAATACATTAAAAAGATCATACACCATGACCAAGTGGGATTCATCCCAGGGATGCAAGGATGGTTCAACATTC
>PVKM010033717.1:0-15845 GCA_004027735.1 Carollia perspicillata
TATCTTTAGCGAGAGGATCCTCTGTGGTAGAGCTCACGTCTTCAGCCACATTGTGACAGTAGACGGGGTGATAAATTTCACCTGAGAATTGGAGGCAAGGGGAGAAAGAAGAAGAACGGAAAGGAGAGGGCGTCTGGGATGGTTTGTGCCTAAAATTGGCAAAGAGGAGGTGAGATTTCATTTGCTAAAAATTACCAGGCCCTTGTCTTCCTCAATCCCTAACCAAGCTAAGCATTGCCACTAGGAAAATTTAAGATGATTTTTTCTTGAAAGAAAGAAATAACTGGGATTTTCCCAACAGATGCAGAAGACCAAATAATAGCCAGAATCGTCGAGCTGCTGAGACACTCAGGGGATCAGATAGAGATAGAGGTATGGCGCTTCTAGAACTAACCCGATTTCCTTCTGTGCCTGTGCACTGGTACGTGAGAGCAGAATTGCACTCCAGCCTGTGTTCCTTTTCGAAGTTCTGATTTCCACTTAGTCCTAAATTTTATTTCACTTGGAGTCAAAATTCTTCATGCTGGCTGCATCTCAAAAATGAATCACTTTGGAAAACATAAGTAAACCTTCTGGAGCCTCCTTGGAATTTTTGGAAACGAAAAAAGTAACTTTGTTATTGTAAGAAAAGATACCAATAAATTACAATTTGCTGAATAGAATTCTGAGTCTAGTTCCCCATGTAACTGATCCTCAGGGAAGTTCAGACTCTTGTGCTGGCCCCACAGCCCGGATCGCTGCGTCCCGCAGCTGCTCCAAGGCTGCAGCCCTGTCTGAAATCTCCCCCTACGGCTGGACTGCTCTGGGCTCAAGTCTGTCTCAGCAATCCGGCTGGGGAGGCAAGTTAGTGTTACTTGGAACATTGGATTTCCTGCGATTTAGGAGTTGAGACCCGTCATTCCAATTAGAAACATGTGAGTGGCGCCTGCAGATAGAGCGTCGGTGAGCCAGCTCCCCGCCCCACTCAGAAGGGCTTCTGAACGCCACCCCCTCATGTCTGTCACCCACTGGCTGCCGAGGGGTCTCCAGGGCCTGTCACTCAGGGGCTGGCCTGGGGACCCGTTTCCTGGTTTGGCCAGGATCCAGGCGGGAAGAAGTCAGGCCCAGGGGGCCGCAGAAGGGGGAACAGCACCGACCACCCTAGTCACTGCGTGCTCTGTGGCTGCTCTCTCAATGCCTTTGTCACAGGCTGGTGGCCGGGGCGCCGATGGGCATGAGACATGGCACGGAGTGAGACACAGTGAGAGAACCGGGGATCTGAGACCGAAGAGAAGGGGCAGGGTGTGAACTTCAGGGCCACCAGTTAAGGTGGACAGGGGTGCAGAGGAAGCAGACACGCAAACAGGGTACATGATCCAAGGACACCCCTGTGTCTCTCCAGAGCTAACATCAATGAACAGGAGTCACGGGGCCATTGAGTTCTCCCCATTTTAGGAATGACCTTTCCAGCCGTGGTGGCTGCCCTTCAGAGCCAAGGGCTGCCCTTCCTGTCCCTAGAAGAAGTTCAAGTAGATGCCAATGACCAAAGCACCAGTTGGGGATCTGACCTGGGATGGATCCAGGAGATGTCCTCCAGGGTTCTTCAAGGCTTGAAGCTCCTGGAGCTCTCCCGGCAGCCTCCTTCCCACGGCCCCTTAGCACTGACTTGCTGTGGGTCAGGGAGGCCCGGACGGGAGGCAGGAGGAAGGCAACCCCTCTGGTTATGAAGAGAGATGCTTTCTTTCTCACCCCACAAATTACTACTTGGGAAAAAACCTCACTTTGTCTATTACACTCTCTTGATGATTTGGGTGGTACTTTGCATTATTTATTTACAGCCCATGGCGGTTCTTCCTTTTATGTGGTTCCCCAGTAGAGAATTCGGCCAGGAACACATACAAAGTCTGGCTTGTGCACTGTGGGTGCGAGCTGCCCCCAGAGTGGGACAGTGACAAGGGAGAAGGGCCCGGCCCCAGCTGCGGTGCCGGCAGCCTCATCCCGCACCTGTACCTTCTCCCGGGGATGCTACGGAGCCCGCGGGGCCAGAAAGGGGCAGGGGGAGGGCCCGGATGCTCTGTGGGGGGTGTTCCTTTCTGGTGTTGGATTCCTTTACCCTCTGGCAGAGTCCAGGCTTCCAGCTGCCCACTGAGGCTTTGAGTTTAGCTGCTGCAGCTGGGTCACTGATTACGAGGAGTCCATTCTTGATGAGGAGGACTCTGGTCGTTCCTGCTTCGGCTCTCTAATTCAGATGGGCCCCCGTGCCTCCTGGAGGCCGGGGGCGGGCTGGGCTCAGATACGGGAGACTGCTCCACCAGAATCTTTCTGCAGCCTCTGACTCATCCCCAGAATATCCCTGTTATAAACCATATCTGTTGAAAACCTGCTCATCTTATCATTCCTCAAGCACAGACCGGGAGGACGTTCAAGTAAACATTTAGCGGCTGCTAAGGCAGTTCTGCCTTCACATGACAACCGTCATATTAGTAGACGTTGCAAGGACGGCTGTTAGTGAGGGTGACGTCTGCCTCATGACTCAAGCCCTGAGTTTTTCAAAAGAAACAGAAACAACACTTACTTTTTTGTTAAAGGTATGGAAGTCCAAAGAAGGCAGAGCAGAGAGATACTAGGGGGAGGTAAAATAGAATGAGTAGAGCCATGGAAAGGAATTGGTAGATGAGGGTCTTTTATTTTATTTTTTTAGTGAACTCATGTCCCTCGGGGAGTCCTCCCTGACACCCTGTGCTCTTACAGCACCCTGAAAAATTACTAACGTTTCACAAGCATGTCTTCACATGGGGCACTGCGCCTAGTGTTTTGCTCAGTCTCCCCATAGAGTAGTTACTGTCATCATCCCGGATTAGAGAGGACACAACTGAGAGGTTAGGTAGTTTCTCCCAAGACTGCATAGCAAGGAAGAGGTGGAGCAGGGGTTTGAGCCAACACAGTGATTTCCAAGCTCTGGGGTCAGCCCCGGGCACGACCTGTAGCAAAGCACTTGGCACTGTATTGTCACTGTCACTAGACTGTGAGCCCCTGAGTGAGGACCTGGGTCTTAATCATCCACAGGGCCTGCCGCTGCAGGTGCTCAGGGAACATTCCGTGACTGTGGCGTGAGTGGGCTGCTCAGGTCAATCACTGATTCGTCCCAGTGAAATGAAGTCACAGAGCAGGCACGGGCCTGGTCTGGTTCCGCAGCACATGGTGCCAGGGTTGAGGCTGGAAAGCAGAATTTCCCATCGGGTGTCTGGTGGCCCACCCTCGAGCTAGGTAGTCTGCCCCACTGCGCCAAGCCGCACTGCTGAATGCTTATCCTCTTGTACGCAGCTAAAGAGGGACAAGGCCTTGATGAACAGCTTCCCGGGCGGCCTGTCCTACCCCATTTTCGAGACCATCACGGACCAGTTCCTCGGGGGTATAGATACCAGGGGAGAATCAGAGGTCAAAGCTCAGGGCTTCAAGGCTGCTCTGGCAATAGATGTCACGGCCAAGCTCACCGCCATTGACAGCCACCCCATGAACAGGGTGCTGGGCTTCGGAACCAAGTACCTGAAAGAGCACTTTTCACCTGGGATCCAGCAGCATGGTGGATGGGTAAGTGCACGCTATCAAAAAGTGAATCTTCCCCAACCTCAGACCAGGTGGGATGGAGCGCTTGAGGGTTTTGTTTTTGTTTTTGTTTTGTTTTATTTATTTATTTATTTTTAGTGAAGGGAACACAACCGTGAAGCAGTTCTCATGGGTTTTGGATGCTTGAGTGGCAAGAGATATATCCCATTGATGGGGACATATTTTTAGTGATTATCTTCATCATCGATAAATATTTACTGAGCTCCCAAAGGAGGCATGGGCTGTGTGTGTCAGGGGACAGGGGCTGGTCAGACGTGACAGGATGTGAGGAGCTGTGGGGAGATGAGGTGTTTAGACAGATACAATCTCTGTGCTCACAAATTCTGTGGGCAGCAGACCCAGGGCGGGAGTCAGGAGGGGCAGGCCCTGCCTCGCGCTCTCTGATGCTGAAAGGGTGTGGGGGTAACCCTCATACAGGGATTCAGGGTGACGGTGACATTTTTGTCATTGGGGCTTTGACCCAGAATTTTGACGGGGACATTTTGATATAAACTAAAAAGCAAATAGTTAAATTTTCATCTGTTTTAAATTACCTGATATCAAACAAAAGAGATATCTTCACCCCCATGCCTCAGCCTCAGCCCTTCCCTCCTCCTTTATCCCCATCCCTTGAGATTTCCTTCAAACCGTCACATTCAAAGGGCCTCCTACGGTCGGCCTTGTCAAAATGCTTTGCCCCAGAGCTTTAAATCTCAGAGGATAGGCCTTTGCCCCACATTATCATTAGTCCTCTTTCTACCAGAATGTTCCCGGGCCAGCAGCAGGGTTCAGTCTCTTTGAAACATGGCCAGCATGACCCTGGGGCATCCAAACCAGCCTTAGTCTCTCGGCAACCAGAGGGAAAGTATAGCCAATCTTGCCTAAGGGCCCCAAGTGCCCACCAGGGTCTTCAGTGGAGGCCTGTTAAGCTACCCTGTCTTCTGGTATTTCCTACTCCCCGCTCTTGTGCCGGGTATGACAGCCTTTAAATGGCTGAACAACTAAGGCTGTTAAGTATTTTAAATTTAAGCGACTCAACTCACGCTAAGAGGATAGATTCCTGGACACGATTTCAACTTTAGCTGTTCCTCCTGCAAGGACCCCTCCGAGTCCCTCCCCTGTCCCAGAGCCTTTCCCAGCCGCCCCAGATCTTCACCAGCTTCTCACCCTCCTACAACACTTCCTGTTTGCGCTGTAACTACATACAGGAAGTCGCCATCACTGTCGGTCCTGTAAATATATTTTTCCATAGAGATTTTAAGTATCAGTTGGGTTCCCAGGCCAGTTCTCAAAAGTCTGCTTAGTTAATTAATGTAATAAATGCCAAATGTGTTCTGTAAACAATGGTGGTTCCACACCAAAAGCACAAGCAAGAAAAGAAAAAATAAACTGGACTACTAATGAAAATTAAAAACTTTTCTATTTCAAGGGACATCACAAAAAAAGTAAAAACACAACCCATATAATGGGAAAAATACTTGGAAGTCATATACTTGTATTTAGAATATGTAATGAACTCTTAAAACTCAAAAACAAAGAGACAAATAACCCAATTTTTTAAATGGGCAATGGATTTGAATAGACATTTCTCCAAGGAAGACATACAAATGGCCAATGAGCATAAGAAAAGATGCTTGCTTGGCATCTTCATTTTAACATTAGGGAAATGCAAATCAAAACCACAACGAGATACCATTTCACACCCACTAGCACAGCTAAAATAAAAAAGACGAGTGCTGGTGAGGTCCGGAGAAATTTGAACCCTCATACGTTGCTGGTTGGATGCTAAAATGGTCCAGCCCCTTTGGAAAACAATTTGGCAGTTCCCCAAAATGTGCAACATAGAATTACCAATTCCACTCTTTGGTATGTACCCAAGAAAATTGGGAACAAATGTTCACATAAAGACTTGTACATAAATGTTCATAGCGGCATTCATTATTCATAAGCCCCAAAGTGGAAAGAACACAAATGTTCATCAATAGTGAATAATGACTAGAGAAACCAAATGTGGCATATTCATACAATGGAATATTATTCAGCCACAAAAAGGAATGAAGTATTGACAGATGGGTGAACCTTGAAAACATTATCCTAAGTGAAAACAGTCAGACCAAAGGGCCATCCATTGTATGATTTCATTTATATGAAATGTGCAGAATAGGTGGATTCAGAGACAGATTAGTGGCTTCCCGGGGCTTTGGGGAGAGGGAATGGGGAGTGACTGCTAATGAACTGGAGTTTCTTTTTGTGATGAGACTGTTCTAAAATCAGAGAGAGGCACAACTCTGTAAACATTCCAGAAGCCAATGAATTATATACTTTAAAGAATGAATTTTATGGCATAGTTCAGTAAATCTGTTATGAAAACAGTGGTTCTAATTCTGGTAAGCAAACAAAAAGGGGGAAAATACGAACATTTTTATTTACTTATTTTTTTAAATTTGTATGCTAGTTTCTAATTAGAGAAAAATAGGTGGATTCTTCAGTGGAAATAACAAAGGAAATTTTCAAAGGCTTTAGAACTTGATGGCACTAGTTCTTTATCACTTGTAATTTCCATGCCAAATTTATTAGTTTACTTTCTGGGCCATCAAAAATCCTGATTTCAAGGCTTGGCCATAATTTAATTTTATTTGGAGCATGAAGCTGGAAATTAGGAAAGGGAGAAAATAAGGAAGAAAGGACTAATTTTCCAAAGTGATAGAAAAAGAGTTGTAAAAAAAATGTTGATTTAAAAATATATCTATGAGTCGATATGAGCTACAGCAGGATGAAGGAAGTGTTGACTGAGACCTGTGCTCAGTTTCCCCGAGCAGGGGAAAACAGTGACCCTGGGTGGCAAGTCTCCAGGGACTTCCCCTGGCCCCAGGTATTCCGGTGCCTCTCTGGGATGCCCTTGTAGTGGTGTGGAAGGAAGAAAATGATTCCTGGGCTTTCAGGAACTCAGGGTTCATTCCTAAATTTCTCAGTATTCCATATGAGCACATCTAACTAATCTTCCCAACCAAGCTGCAAATCTGTAAGGGCAGAATTGCACGCTTTTATGCCTCTTTTTATCTCTAATAGCTCCCACTACTTCTATATATATCATAGATGTTCAGCCAATACTTGTAGAATAATGAATCAACCAATCAGATGAATAGCAACTCTGTTTACAAGGCACGCTAAACAAGCTACCACGGGATTTTAATTTACTCTCTGGCCCTTTTTCCTCACTGTTCGTTCACACAGTCACCCTGACCTCCGGTAACCTCTCCCATTCTACAGCACCCTGAAAGGAGAGGCTTATAAAGGAGAGGAAAGCCATCAACCTTTCCTTATTCAAAATTCTTTTGAATTTTAAATACAGCATCTAAGCCTTTTCCCATTTAGCTTGTTAGCCCTGGGCGTGTAACCCAAGTCCTGAGCTGGCGTTTTCCTTGCAGGCATACCAAGGATGCCGGTCACCTTTCCAAACCCTCCCCCCTTCCCTAATATAGTCTCTGAGCCCCGGGTTGTGCTTGGGATAAGAGAGCGGAGTTAACAGGCATATGTTTTCACTTCAACAGTGAATCCAACGTGGAATTTTAAGAATCTAATTTCTCTTTTTCCCCTCTAGGAAAAAGTACTTGGGGTATCACATGAAGAAGTAGACTGAAACATCAGAAGACGTGTAGTCTGGAATACTCATCAGCCAACTGTGGTCCTGGGCACATCGCTCTCAGCAGAGCCTCCAGGAGAAATAAACTCGTGCAAGGCAGACAGAGCACTGAAGTGTCAAACCCTCATTCCCCTGAATCCGGAGGCGTCGGGAGAGGCCTTGGTCGTGTCCAGCTCGTAGGCTGCAGCCACATGGCCTTGCCGTCCGAGTTTTTCAGGCCTTCCACTGCGTGTGTGAAGAGATCTAGGAAGACTGTTCCTCTCAAATGTTCAGATCAGAAACCACCACCCTGCCTGTCGGCCACCTTAGGAAAAGTGTCACAGACACTTGCCGACCTCGTGAGGGCGAAATGATAAATGGAGCATGTGCCTACTCTCTGGTTTCTGGTACTAGTATTTTTTTAAACTCCACTTAGGGTGGCCTGCTGAGGTTCTCTGGAGCCTCCCTTTAGGAAGATGCGGCTGTGTCTGTTAGCAGACATAGCTCGGAGAGGCTGGAGGTGACTGCCCTCATCTGCCTCATCACTCCTCTAGGAGGGTTCTCTGGCAGCTGGAGAACCTTCCATCTGGCAGAAAGCAGTGACTCCCTCTGCCCTCAACTTCCAGTGACCTCGTCTCTGCCTCTCAAGGTCTTTGGGGATTTTTTTGTGGGACGGTGATGATTAGTAGCTGGTATGAAAAGGTGTCATAAGAGGGTCTTGTGGTTAAAGGACGCAGTCATACTGCAGTTCCTGTCCGGATCCAATGAGTTAATTTATAGGAAGCGCTCAGGGCAGTGCTTGGTCTCGGTGCCAAGTCAGTGTGCGCCTACGCCCACCGGCAGGCGCTGTCCTGAGCGGAGCTGAAGATCTGCTCTCTTCTCGAAGCAGTCGCTGATTGTTTTTCTGAAATCAATACCGTTCGGAATGAGGTACTTTAGTAAGTAAAATATGTTCCACAGTAAGTACTTAAGACACACAGCAATGTTTAAAAATGCTTTCAAATTATAGGGTTTCACATATTTGTGGGTCTCTAGCACCCAACATGCAGTCTGACATAGAATAGGTGTTCAGAAGAACCTTCGATGGACACATAAATGAATGGGTTATTCAGATACACTTTCGACTTCAAGAGAAGAGTGGACCTGTCTATTACCACATGCTTCACTACCCACCCCATCTCAATGGACTGAGTTATTCTCTTCGTTTCCTCCCCACACTGAAAGTCAGAAATGGCGGGGCTGAAGGAGTCTCCTTTTGCAGATGCAGACACTGGAGACCATCTCTTCTCCCACTGTGATCCAACCATGTCAAACTGTTTGCAGCTGCCCAAGTGTGTTAACGTACTACGAGTGTAATCTTGTAATCCAGAGGCTTCATAACAACAGTCTCCACTTGCAGTGTCCTTGCCTGCTGGTCCTCTCTCCCCTATTTCCTCTAATTCAACTAACTCTAGCCCATCTTTCCAAATCCACTCCTTCGTTTCCACAAGGAACCATTCACAACCCTCTCTCAGCCATCATTTGGCAAAAGCCTCTCTCAGCCATAGGGCTACATTTGGATGCTTTTCTTCAAAAGGATGCTACACGGCACCATGTATGTGGACATTATACTTAATACATTTGTAGCATAAGAACAAGTCTTTCTTGTTCTTTGCAAGAAAGATTGCAAACCAGATTGCAAACTCTTTCGTAAACAAGTATGATGCCTAATTTAACTTTGTATACCTAATGCCTGGCATATTTTCAGGGCACGATTGCAGAATCATACCTTAACCTTACTGCTGTGACCTATAAATCAGTGAGACTGGAGTATGGCCCAAGGTGTGTGTGGTTTTAACAAGCTTTTTAAGTGTTTCACTGTCATCTGTAGCTTCCACCTAAGATGAAGTAACAGTAACTGAATTTAATCTCCTGCTTAAAATAACTGAAAAAAAAAATAGACAAAATGTTTGAAAGAATAGTTTTCAAGATATGCAGCAGGTAATGAAGAACTGGTCCCGAGAGATGAGAAACAAAGTGAGGCCTGTGCCTGCCCTAGAATCCTGCCGGTAAAGCGTGCTCAGGCTGTGCTGGAAGGAGGGGAACCTATGCAGGACTCAGCAGTCTCCCTGAATAGAGAAGACAGAGCCTGGAAGTCCAGGAAGGCCAAGGCAGCTAAAGTTTGCAGGGAAAATAGTGGAGAGAAGAGAATGGCACCCAAAGCTTCAGAGATCTGCAGACAGGTCCCCTCAAGTTTTCTCAGATGAACACCGAACAATACATGCACATGAAGATGTTACCTAAGGCTTTAAAAAAGAACACCTGAAAATATTAAGGGAACACCTTCTGAAACACACACAGGGTTGGGAGTTGTACCTATTTCCACTACCCAGAGTGGAAAAACCTCAAAATTTGTACTGCAATAGGTAAAATACTCAGAAGAATTTTGCCTCCCAAATGGGAAAAAATTAGCCTGAGACTAAACATACTTCTGGTTCTGCCCAATAAAGAGGAAGAGCAAGAACCAAAGGATCAATAACGGAGTTGTGTTCCAGAGCAAAGCTCATGAACATTCACAAGATCACAAAAATAGCCAATACTCAACAAGGTAACATTGACAATATCTGGCATCCAACTGAAAAATTACAAGGCATAAAAAGAAGCAGGAAAATGAAACCAATAGAAAAAACAGGAGAAAAATCAAGGAAAGCCACCCTGGAAATGATACAGCTGATAGAATTACTAGACAAGGACATTAAAACGATTATAATTGTATTCCATTTACTCAATAAGCCAAAAGAAAGACTGACCCTTGAAGTCCACACAGAAATTATAAATATGATTTAAAACTTCTAAAGGAATCTGTAACTCTGAGATGAAAAACAGACTGGACTGAATTAACAGCAGACCACAGTATATAGGAGAACAGAGAAATACATTTGAAGACCTAGCAAGTGATTCAAAATAAAACACAGAGAAATAAGACCGGGGAGAAAAAAGCAAAGCAATAACGAACTTTGAGATAACTTTTATCGGCCAATCTATGTGTAACTGCAGTGAAATATTTCCAAGTCTGATAAAAACTATAAGCCCACGGAACCAAGAAACTCAATGAATGTCAACTACAAAAAACATGTAGAAAACTACAGTAAAGAATATCATAAATTGCTCAAAACCAGTTATTTAAAAAAAATCTTGAGAGTAACCAGAGAAAAAGGTACATTACATACTTAGAAACAAACAAGAAAATTGACAGCAAACTTTTCTTGTAACAATATAAGAAATAATAAAATAGAGTGTCATCTTTAAAGTATCAAGAGAAAAAAATTATCAACACAGAATTCTATACCCCCCAAAAAAAGATATTTTAAAGAGGAAGGTGAAATACTTTTTGAAATATGCAAAAGCTAAAAATTCCTCAACTAGCAGAACTGAACTACTAAAAATGTTAAATGAAGTCCTTTATACAAAACATGCCTCAACAAATTGAAGAAAATTGAAATAATATCAAACATTTTCTCAGACCACAAGGGCTTGAAACTAGAAACTGACCTCAAGGAAAAAACTCAAAAACATCCAAACTCATGGAGACTGGATAGCATGCTATTAAATAATGGATGGGTTAATAATGACATCAAAGAAGAAATAAAAAAGTGTCTGAAAGTGAATACACAACAGTCCAAAGTCTGTTGGACACAGCAAAGGCAATCCTGAGAGGGAAGTTCATAGCAATACAGGCCTACCTAAAAAAATAGAAATGCTCCAAATTAACAACCTGATCCAACATCGACAAGAACTGTAGGAACAACAACACACAAAGCCCAGAGCGAGTAGAAGGAAATAATCAAGATCAGAGCAGAATTAAATGACATAGAGACTAAAAGTACAATGAAAAGGATCAATAAATCCAGGAGCTGGTTCTTTTATCTTTTGTTTATCTTTAAAAAGCCTTTACTGACAATCCTTTAAGAAGACTCATCAAAAGAAAAAGAGAGAGGACCCAAATAACCAGAAATGAAAGAGGAGAAATTGCAACTGATACCACAGAAAATCAAAGGATTGTAAGAAATTACTACAAATAACTATATGCCAAGAAATTTGAAAACTGGGGCAAAATGGACAAATTTCTTATAGATTATAGAAAAATATAATCTTCCAAAACTGAAACAAGAAAGCCTGACATAACAGCTGGTGAAATCAAAGCAGTAATCAGAAAACTCCTGGCACTCAAAGCCCTGAACTAGATGGTTTCACAGGAGAATTTTACAAAACATTTAAGAAAGAGATGACCCCTATCCTTCTCAGACTATTCCAAAATATCCAAGAAAAGGGAAGACTCCCAAACTCTCTTCAGGAGGCCAGCATCATCCTAATTCCAAAAACAGATAAAGAAACAACAAAGAAATGAAACTACAAGCCAATATTGCTGATGAACATAGATGCTACAATCTTCAACAAAATATTGGCAAACTGTATCCAGCAATACATTGAAAAGATCATACACCATGATCAAGTGGGATTCATCCCAGGAATGCAAGGATGGTACAATATTCACAAATCAAGAAAATTAATACACCACATAAACAAAATCAAGTATGAAAATCACATTATCACACTAATAGATCTGAAAAAGTGTTTGATAAGGTACAGCACCCATTTATGATAAAAACACTCAGCCAAGTGGGAGTAGAGGGAGCATACCTCAACACAATAAAGGCCATATACATGAATCCTACAGCCAATATCGTACTCAATGGGCAAAAATTAAAGGCTTTCCCCTTAAGATCAGGAACAAGACAAGGGTATGTTTTCACCACTCTTATTCGACATAGTACTAGAAGTTCTAGCCACCACAATCAGACAAGAAAAAGAAATAAAACACATCCAAATTGGAAAGGTGGAAGTAAAATTGTCATTAATCACAGAAAACATGACTGTACGTAGAAAACCCTACAGTTTCCACCAAAAAACTACTAAACCTAATAAGTGAATTTGGCAAAATAGTGGGATACAAAGTCAATATTCAGAAATCAATGACATTTTTGTACACAAACAATGAAATATCTGAAATAAACCTAGGAAAAACCCCATTTACTGTAGCAACAAGAAAAATAAAATAACCTTGAATACATTTAAACAAGGCCGTAAAAAACTCAGAAAACTATAGAACACTGAAGAAAGAAATTAAAGAAGACACAAACACATGGAAGCATATACCATGTTCATGGATTGGAAGAATTAACATCATTAAAATCTCAATACTACTGACTTCTGGCCAAGATGGAGGCATAGATAGACACACTGTGCCTCCTTGTACAACCAAAAGAAGAAAAACAACAAATTTAAAAACAAAAACCAACCAGGACTGACAGAAAAATCAAACTATATGGAAGTCCGACAACCAAGGAGTTAAAGAAACATTCATCCAGACAGGCAGAAGGGGTGGAAACGGGCAGCCGGACGGAGAGGACTCGCAGCAAGGCTGCAACTGGCAGGCAAGGCTGCAGTTAGCAGGCAAGGCAGTGGCTGGCGGACCCGGAGAGACAGCGAACTGTGGACTGGGCAGTCCCTCATTTGTGTGTCGATAAAGTGGGAGGAACAACTGGGGAGCGGGACAGACTGCACAACCCAGAGTTCCAGCATGAGAAAATAAAGCCTCAAACCTCTGATTGAAAACACCTGTGGAGGTTGTCACGGCACTGGGAGAAACTCCCAACCTCACAGGAGACTTCTTTGGAGAGAACTATAGGGTCCTAGAATGTATACAAACCCACCCACCTGGGAATCAGAACCAGAAGGATCCAATTTGCTTGTGGGTATGGGAGGAAGTGACTGACGGCTGGCAGAGAGCTGAGCAAGGGGCACTGTTCCCTCTCAGACCTCTCCCCCACATACAGTATCACAACGCAGCAACATGGGTTGCCCTACCCTGGTGAATACCTAAGGCTCTGCACCTTACTGTGTAACAAGCACTCTGAGACAAAAAAAAAAAAAGGCCCAAATGAAAGAACAGATCAAAGCACCAGAAAAAAATACAACTAAGTGATGAAGAGATAGCCAACCTCTCAGATGCACAGTTCAAAACATTGGTAACCAGGATGCTCACAGAACTGGATGAATATGGTTGCCAATTAGATGAAAAAATGAAGGCTGTGCTAAGTGAAATAAAGGAAAATGTACAGGAAACCAACAGTGATGGGAAGGAAACTGGGACTCAAATCAATGGTGTGGACAAGAAGGAATAAGTAAATATTCTAACCAGAACAGAATGAAGAAACAAGAATTCAAAAAAAAAAATGAGGAGAGGCTTAGGAAGCCCTGGGACAACTTTAAATGTTCCAACATCCGAATTATAGGGGTACCAGAAGAAGAAGAAGAGCAAGAAATTGAAACTTATTTGAAAACGTAATGAGGGAGAACTTCCCCAATCTGGCAATGGAAATAGACTTCCAGGAAGTCCAGGAAGCTCAGAATCCCAAAGAATTTGGACCCAAGGAAGCACACATCAAGGCACATCATAACTACATTACCCAAGATTAAAGATAAGAAGAGAATCTTAAAAGCAGCAAGAGAAAGGAGACAGTTACCTACAAAGGAGTGCCCATAAGACTATCAGCTGATTTCTCAAAAGAAACCTTACAGGCAAGAAGGGGCTGGAAAGAAGGATTCCAAGTCATGAAAGGCAAAGACCTACATCCAAGATTACTCTATCTGGCAAATCTATCATTTAGAATGGAAGGGCAGATAAAGTGCTTCCCAGATAAGGTCAAGTTAAAGGAGTTCATCATCACAAAGCCCTTATTATATGAGATGTTAAAGGGACTTATCTAAGAAAATGAAGATGATCAAAAGTATGGTTTCCAAGATGGAAAACATTTTGAGAGACTCTTAAAAAGTTGAACATCAGTTACTAGATAACTCAATCATTTCACTCTGGGGAATTTACTCAGAAAAATTGAATTTTGTTTAAAACTTGTACCAAATGCAGTAACTTTGTCAAAGCCCATCACAGATGAATAAACTGTGCTGTATCCATACAATGGAATACTCTACATTCAATACTTAATTCCATTAAAAAAGGAATAAACTGCCCTGGCTGGTGTAGCTCAGTGGATTGAGCACGGGCCTGGGAACCAAAGGGTCCCGGTTCAATTCCCAGTCAGGGCACATGCCTGGGTTGCAGGCCAGTTCCCAGCAGGGGACACACAAGAGGCAACCATGCATTGATATTTCTCTCCCTCTCTCCCTTCTCCTCTGAAGATAAATAAATTAAAAATCTTAAAAAAGGAATAAACTATTAGTATATGTTTTAATATGGATGAAATCTAAACCTCTCCACACACAGTATAAATATATTTTTATAAAATTCTAGAAATGCAAACGAATTCATTGGGACAGAAAACAGATAACTGGTTGCCTGGGGATGCAAAGAGGTGTGAGTGTTTGGGGATGATGGAACCGTTCTGTACCTTGTCTTATTTCATAGTGTACACATCACAGAATTAATCACTATATGCTTTAAATGCAAGTAGTTTATTGTATGTCATTTGTACCTCAATAACACTGTTTTAGTATTTTTTAAGGACAAAATGAAAACATTTCAGCCAATCAAAAGTAAAATTTATGCCCTGGTTGGTGTGTGGCTCAGTGGATTGAGCGCCGGCCTGCGAACCAAAGGATTGTGGGTTCAATTCCCAGTCAGGGCACATGCCTGGGTTGCAGGCCAGGTCCTCAGTAGGGGGCGCACAAGAGGCAACCACACATTGATGTTTCTCTCACTCTCTTTCTCCCTCCCTTCCCTTCTCTCTAAAAACAAATAAAGAAAATCTTTTTTAAAAAAAGTAAAATTTATCATGAGCAGACCAACAGCGTTAGACATACCAAAGGAAATTCTTCAGTCTGAAGAATTATACCAGGCCGAAAATCAGATCTACACAAAGGAATAAAAAGCACCAAAGGACAATAAATATATGGGTAAGTAAAAATGTTTTCCTCATCTTTAAATTTTTAAAAAGGATAAGTGACTAAAGCACAAACAACAATGTACTGTGACATTTGCAACACTGACCCACAAAGGACCGGCAGGGAAAGCAGACCGCTGTGAAGTTCTCACATGCACAGCAGGGTGTTATTTCAGGATCGACTCCCCAAATTAAAAATGCATACTGCAAATCACACAGCAATGACCAACCACATAAGCAGAACAAGTAAGTCAACAGTGGAAATAAATGGACTAGTAAAGATAATCAATTCAAGAAAGGCCAAAGAGAAACAGAACAGTTGGCACAAGAAGAAACTAGCAAGACAGAAGATAAACCCTATCGTATCAATAACTGCATTAAATGGAAATGGCTAAACCCTCCAATTAAAAGGCAAGAATAGAGTAAATAAAAAGGAAGATCCAATTATATGGTTTTATGTCCATACATGAAATAGAGATACATTAAAATAAGTGAAAATATATGCAAAACTAATAAGAAAGCAGGAATGGGTAGAATTATCAGTCAAAGTAGACTTCAGTTCAAGGAATATGGGGACAGAGAGGAACATTACACAATGATAAAAGGGTGAATTATTAAGATATAATAATCCTAAAATAGCCCTGGCCAGGTAGCTCAGTTGGTCAGTGTGTGGCCCTGATACACCCAAGTTGTGGGTT
>PVKM010033718.1:0-15867 GCA_004027735.1 Carollia perspicillata
ACTTGTAGAAGTGTACAGTTTTTACTTATCTGATTTGGTTTTTGTTTATTTGTGAATGTGCTCCTTCTCCTATTGTGGAAATGCTACTAGAGTTGAGAGGGTCCTGGAACTGGCCCAGCACCACCCAGGTAGGAAGTGGAAGAGCTGGGATGTGAACCCAGGCTTGTCTGACACATTCAGAGGCATCACTGAGACTCTTACCTGCATTCCTCCCTCTGGGATCAGATGCAGAAAGGGACCTAGGTTGAGTCTCTCCATCCTAGACCAGAAAAAGGAAGTGAGCCTCCCAGGGCCATGCCAGGATAAGGACACCCTCTCTGGAGGACACCATCTCTCATCATTGTATATATGTATTTGTCCACTCAACAAAATTATTCATTGAATACCTCCTATGCTTCAAGCACTGCACTGGGCCCTAGGGACCAGATGCTGAACTTACACAGGGCCCCTGCTCCTCCTGCACTCAAGGCCTAGTGGGGAGCCACTCACGAACAACAGCAATGTGGTATGCTAGGTGCCACAAGAGGGAAGGGCAAGGTGATAGGGCAACCCATGGGAATGCCTTTGACCTGTAGAGGGGTGGGGTAAGTCCTACGTTCCTATATTCTGAGAATAAAGAGAAGTATTTTGAAACCATACAATTTAATTTCCTATCCTCAAAAAAAAAATTGTTTAAGAAACCTTCCTAAGCCTCCCTTTCCCAGACACAAAATAAACAGTCCATTTCTTGTCCAGGAAAGGAGTGCTCAGAGGGGCTTTAATCATGTCAGTCCCAGAAGAAAAGGAAAAACACAGGTCAAAGGCCTGAAGATGCAATACGGAGAGCCAGACAGACCAGGGCTCGCATAGCAGCTCTGCCGGTGCATAGCTGTGGGCCTGCTAGGCCCGCCCAGCGCTGGGTGTGAGTTCCAAGATGGGTCAAGATGACTACCTGCACCCAGGCTTCTTCCTGAAGCTGCCGATAAGCAGCACCGATGATGTAAGTGAGACTGAGGCCCAGGTAGAGGCAGGCGGCTCCCCGCTGTCGCCCTTTCTGTGTCCTGGAGGTGTGCCCACAGAGGTTCAGCACCTTGTGGTGGAGACAGGATGCTCTGCTGGGCAAAAGGCGCTGCCCTTTGTCGGCTGTGAGCCTTCTCAGCACCAGAAACAACATTTATCACCACGTGAAGCAATGATTCTAATGCTCAGTGCACCCAGTCCCAGGCTAACGCTTGGGATCCGGGCCTTGAAATCACTCCGTGCCAGCATTGAAGCAGTCTCTGCTCCTCTGACACGAGGCCTCGCTCTAGTTTTCTCATCTACAAAGTGGGGATAATAAAACACTTTCCTTCAGGGTGACTTTGATGAATAAAATGGATATTGCATATAAAACACCTTATCAGGATCATAATAAGCTTCCAATAAATGGTGGTGGTGAGTGAAGCCCCATCTTCAAATTACCAGTTTGACCCTGGGCAATAACTACTTCCAGGGGGTCTCGGTTTCCTGATCTGTAAAATGGCAGTAATAAACTGCACATCATAAAGTTGTGAGTTAAGTCAGGTGACCTTTTTAAGCACCAGGAATAGGGCTCAGAATATCAGATGGGCTCGAATGCCAAGAACAGTGGACCTGAGCCCTGGCCGCAGTGGGTGAATTGGTTGGAGCGTTGTTCTGTGGACTAAAAGGAGGCCGGTTCGATTCCCAGTTTAACTGAGTGTAGTTTCTTTCTTTCACTCGTTCCTTAATTTTTCACCCCTTCAATAACGTGAGCTGAGCCCCTGGTATCGGGCAGGCTCACAGCAGGGCAGCTTTGGCCGTCTGTGTCTCCCCTTCCACAGATGCTTTCAAAGGCAGGCATGGAGCCCAACCTCAGCTTATAAACCTTTACAGCACTCTCCTTTCTTCATTGAATCTGAGCAATTCTAGCAGCAAAATCCAAACTTCTGTTTTTTGCTCTCCTGCACATACCCCGAGATTTTGTTTCTAAAGGCACCTTCTTGGTTAAGTATCAACAAAGGTCAGAGGGCCTGAGGTCAGAGGAGGAAGAGTAGGGGGGGCACTTTGGATGCAGTTGTGGTGGAATCAGCCAATCCCACCCCTAAATTATCACCACATGTCTACTTCCTTAGGATGAGCAGGATTTCAGTTTGATCATGTTGTCATGTCTCCTAAAATTATTTTGAAACGGATGTTGGGGAGTTCCTCCGGTGGGCAGACTTCCTTGATCATCTCCTGAAGGACCTCCTCACTGCTTATAATCAATCCTGTCTCTCATCCCCAAATCCCTGGATGCAATGCCCATGACGCCAGCGGGTTGGAAGCTGTGAGACAGGGCTTGGTCGATTTGGTTTCTAGAAAGTAACATACCTGGCCTGCCCTACTTCTGCACCACAGTCAAGGACCTTCCAACCACCCTGGCTGGCACTAAGTATTTACAGGCCTTAGACCTCAACCTCCTGCCCTGAAATATTTGTGCTCTTCATCCTCACTCGCCCTGATTTTCCTCACTTTTGACCTGTTGATGGCTTCCTGTTAAAAGCCCTTCTTTGGTCACTGCTTTCCAAAACTGACCTATATTTTCTCCATCTGTTAGAATTCACACTTTCTTTCCGGCTGAGTTGACTTGGCTGGCTCTGTGAAAACACTTGCACCCATGCACTGACTTTACCCTGGGCATCTCAGCAAGGCAAGGACAGAGACTGGATTCCACCTAGAATGGAGCAGATTCAGCAGTAACCTCCAATGGCTCTTCACAGTGGGTGGGACTCCCTGCGGCAAGAGTCTTTGTCTCTTTCGAGTGTCTTCCTAGTTTGTCTCTCTGCCCTTGGTTCTGTCTTCCTACATTGGTCAACATGGACTTAGGCCCACTGACGCTGCGGACACCTTACCCTGGTCAGGGAGGTGGAACGTGCTCTCCAGTCCTGTCTTGCAGGATTGCATGAGTTTGCATAGTTACCACCAATCCTTCTCTACTACTTTCTAGCTACCTGGATTTGCCAAGGAAGTCACCTCTCTGACTCTCAGTGGCTTTTTAGAGGTGAGAATTATTGATGTTAAGTGCCCATCCGAATGGCTGGCAGAGAATAGAGACTAGAGGTATTTTATTACATTCAGGAAGGAAGGCATTCTAGTCGGGTGAGGCTTGGCCTGAATAAAAGTAGAGAGGTAGACTATGAGGAGGGAACTCTGGGCAGTGAGGGCAAGAGTAGGGTTAATCACACTGGGAGGTGAGGTGGAACCACCTTGCTTAAAAGCAAATGAAAGAGGGCCTCAAATGCCAGGCTGAAAATTTGAGACTTGAAATACCAGGGACAGCAGTCTCACGTAATTTGTTAAATAAATGAAAGCAAAGTCCTCAGTTAAAAAAATCATTGCAAATACAGGGAGGGGGGATTCTTGCCACCAAAATAAATACAGTGATGATGCTGACAGTAAAGATAAAGGTGAGATTGATGGTAAGCCTACCAATAATACTGTCGACGGAATGTTTCCTCTGGACAATCACCACACTAAGAACTTTGAGGCATTGTCTCATTTGAGCCTCAGAAGTAGCCTGTAGGAGAGGCGCCATTATTAGCTCCCGTTAATTGATGGGGAAATTGAAGCAGAGAGAAGTTGTCCTTTGCCCAAGATCTGCAGCTGGAAAAGTAGTGAGACTTGGGTTCACACCCAAGTCCTTCTGACTCTAGAGCCTGTGGGTTTTCCAAATCCACAAAGCACACAGACCTCCTATTTCCATTCATTTGCTTAAAAGCCTACTGCTCATTCTCTTCTGGCTCCTCTCAGAGTACTGCTTTCTGAAATTCCTAAAATAAAAAGACACAAGTCCAATAACAGATACCTCTATGGTAAGGATATATCTGATCTCTCCATTTCAAGCAAAGGGACTTAAAAAAATTAAATCCAGCAAAAGAAAAATTGAGTGCCCCCCAGGACTACCTGACATAAAACTTAGCCTGTATGTTTCTGCTCCACAAACCTGTCGATTCTGAGAGCTTCATTAACCATCATGTCTCCTCCGGATCCTGAACGCACTGGGTGAACCTGGAAATCTCCTCACAGGAGCCCTCCCTGACCACCCAAGCTAAGGTCCTCCCCTCAGTTAATTCCTACCATGTCACCCTTTTTCATTGGCTTCATAATGTTTATCATTCAAAAACTAATCTGTTCATCTGTTTGTGTTATTTATCATCTTGCCTGTCTTGCTTAGTCCTGAATCTCCAGTGCCTAGAATCTGCCATATGTAGTTGATCAAAAAATATTTGTTGAACAAATGAAACTCCTATTCATCCACCAAGGCTTCGTTCAAAGCCTCCCCACCCTCACCTCTATCCCCAAGCTGGGATCAGTGTCCCATAACACTCCCCTTACCTACCATAGCTCTTATGCTATTTATCACAATTACAGACGTTTCTTGCCTATCTCTCCAGCTGGCCCCAGGAGGGTAGGGGTGGTGGGGCCTTTTAATTATTACACTTTCAGTGTCTAGCCTGGTATCTGGAGATGAGCAGTTGTTAGAAAAATGTTTGTTGAATATATTTGCTGATGACCAGATGGATGAATAAATCAATAGAGGAAGTAAAGAATATATAGACAATGTATTTTTTCCGGTTGTGGAAATTAAAATTTATAAACACTGACTGATATATTGTACCTTAAAAGATCTGTGGCTTAATATATTAAGATAGGCTAGGTTAACCATGAAATTTCAATGGCTTGTCACAACAAAGGTTCATCTCTGATGCAAGTGGTATGTCCAACCCAGGTTGGCAGGGCCTCTGATACAGTCACACTGAGCCCAATGGATGGATGTTTCCACATCAAAACCAAAGGCCTTTAGTTGTCAAGGCAGGAGAAGAAGGAGCTGGAGGGTTACATCGAGTGCTTATGAACTTGGCCTAGCACTGATGCATGTCATTTCAGTTCATAGGCAGTTATTGTCACGGGGCTCCTCACTGCAGGAGGTGGAGATGCGGAGGAGCCATGGCTACAAGGTGGGGTAGCAAAGGTCTCTTCCATGCTTGGTGATCACAGAGCTCCTAAAGGCCATGCTAAACACTAACACTTCAGTGTGCTCCAGGTTTTGAGAGGTGTCACTCAAACTACTTTAAATATGTATATCAGTTTATCATTGGCTCATTTTATGTACTTATTAAATACATGATTAATACAAATAAAGCTACCAACTGGAGCTTTGTTTTTCTTCAAAAAGCTGTAGAATGTGACTTAATGGAGTTGACAGAACTCCAACCTAGGGCAGAAAAAAATTTGTTTGGCTTATTCTTTACAACTTTATTAAAGGCAAATATAGCCTCTCTCAGGTTCTTGAAATAATAGCTCACATTTACTTACCGTCTGCTTGGTACCAGTGTGGTTAGTCCTTTATTTACATAAAATCTGATCCTTACAACCATGCAAGATAAAATTATATGCAATTACAACTTAAAAAATGAAGAAACTAAGGCTCGGAGGGATTATGATCCTTGATCAAGTTTATAGAAATCATAAGGATTCAACTGAAACATGAACTCAGGACCATCAGAAAACAGCCCACAGAATCCATTATCATCTAAATGGAGTCCATTGTCTCTGGAGGACAGAGGAGCGAACCTCTGAGACTGATTCTTTCTACTGTCCCTTTGACCTCTAACATCCTATGAAAGAATTTTATAATCCATAGTAGAAAAAAATCAAACTGCACCATATAAAAATCTCTGATTTATTATGCATGAATTATGGCTTCTTCCTTGTTTAAAGATGTAAAAAATAATAGAGGATTACAACTTACTGACTGATGTTCTAGTAGACTGTGAGCAACCATGAGGTCCACTTAGAGAGCTGAAATGGTAATCAATAAAAATTGGGGCAATTCTCAGGCTTCTACACTAAATATGTCTAACGTCAACTGCCATGGGGGCCTTTGAGAAAGAAAGAAAGAAGGACACAGTCTGACTCTACCTTATAGAGAGCTCACATAGTAAAATTACCTTTGGGCTAAATATACTTTTTCAAGGATAGTCAGATAGACCTGAGTATTTTCTCAACTGTGCCATTTCTTAGTTGCATGAACTGGGACAGTTCCCTTGTTTCTCATAGTCTACATGTCCTTACCTGTAAAATAAGGTTGAGAGAGTCAAGGTTGCATAATAATAATAATTATGACTGACAACTCTGCTGTTTTATGAAAGAACTCATTGGTTCACCCATTGACTCAATAGATAAATACTCATTGAGGACCTCATAAAAGTCAGAAGAAACTTTTGGGTGGGCAAAAAAATAAACAAAAGCAAACACAGTCTGTGTGCTTATGCTGTTTATAAGACATAATATTTAATACCTCCAAGCCTCAGTTTCCTCATCTGTAAATTAAAGACAATAGGGTTTTTGTAAAAGAAATGATGCATATATTATCTAGCACAATGTCTGAGAAAAAGTAAGTGCTCAATAAATGTCAGATTATTAGTAGTAATAATAGCAGCAGGGGTAACAGTGGCTAGCTCAGTTCCTAGAACACCATGGGGTACTCAATAAACACTAAACATTACTGAATGACAAAATAAAATGTTAATATAATAGACTGCATAATACAGATATAATTTCTCATAAGATATTTTTATCAATACATTTATTTCATCCTTATTACTTCTGAGGCTCTAAAATAGGAAGAATTTTGGGGGACCTTAAAAGTATTTAAGACCTGCCCCTATCCTCAAGTAAATAGTTGGCAGTCAAAAGTAAAAACAGGGTTAGAAAAAGCCAACACAACATAAACTCTAACACGGGTTCATTACAGATGTATAAATTGGCACATATATAATTTCTAAAGGCTACTAGGCACAGTGAGTTAGAAGGAAAGGGACTACCCTGTAGGGGGGATTAGATTATGAAGACATACATCATGGGAGGAAGGTTGGATTGAGATGGACTTTGAAGCCAAGTCTGTATTTAAATTGACGGTAAAGGGAAGGAAGATATAACTCCAGGCAGAAAAGTGGTATTTGCAAAATGCAGAGACCTGCACCTGTCTTGACTGGGAATGTGAGAATTGGGCATGTTAGCTGGAGTACACAGGTTGTCCACGCAGAGAGATAGTGAGTGATGGAGTAGGAAAGACTATGGATGCCCGATTAAGGAGTTTTGAATCAATCTAGCCACAAGCAATAATAACAGGCCAGAGTTTAAGGGGACGATTTACTAGGTTGAAACCCCAGCGCCATCAGCATGAGCTCTAGAGTCTTGGGCAAGTTGCTTCATGTCTCTGAACCTCTGTTTCCTCTTCTGTGAAATACAGATAGAAATAGAATCAACCTCATCAGGTTATAATGAAGACAAGTGAATTACCTAAATTAATATATGTAACTGCTTTGCATGGTGCCCGGCACACAGTAAATGCTTCATTGCAGTTATTTTTTCAGAGGTTGCTTATATCCAAAAAGACTGTGCTATCCAACAAAACCAGGCACCCAGCCCTATTGTTTGTTCATTTATCCCCCTATTTGTTTAGCAGCACCGACTGAGTGCTTACTCTAGGGGTTGGGAATACAAAGATCATACATCAAAGTCTCCACCCTCAGTTTGCTCAGACACACAGGTAGTGACACCAAATACAGGATGGGACAAGTGATAATGGAGGTGCTGTGTTGCACTGAATCTGAGATATAATAGATGAAGCCAAACCCTCATTGCACAGATGTTAGAATGTGAGAGAAAAAAGTATCTCGAAATCACTGAAATATAATATATTCAAGGAATAAAGCAGTGCAGAAAAAGGAGTGGCCAATTCTGTCTGGTAGACGCAGGGGACTTTCAAAGAAGAAGATTTAGTAAGGCTGAGAGTTGCAGGGTGAATAGGAGCATGCCAAGCTGGGTGGCAGTGAAGGTGAGAGTGTGTGTGGGGGGCTGGCATGGGGTTTAGCTTACTGAATTGCTGAAGCTCTGAGACCCCGGGAACAGTATGAACAGGCATGGGTCATCAGGGGCAGGGCGAGTGTGGGAAGTAAGATACATGGGGGAGGAGGTTAGGACATGAGGCTGGAGAGAAAAGCAGAAGGTAGATAATGACTAATAATATCAAATATTTTTCAGCCCTGACCATGTGCCAGAAAGTCTTAAGTACTTCAACCCTTCCAACTTCCTCATGAGGGTGATACTAATAGGAACCCCATTCCAGAGGTGGGTACTGTCAACACTGATGATCAGCAGCACCGTCAGGATTTGAACCCAGGCAGTCTGACTCCACAGTTACTCGCCATGCCGGACTCTCATTCTTGCCCTGCCATGGCACGGGGTTTGACTTCTCCTAGGGGACTTGTAAACTTCTGCCACGTCAGACCCAAATGAAAGGCTGTGTCCACACGGGACTTAGAACCAAGAAAGTCAATCCTTTTTGAATCTCTTTTGTACATGGACTTTCTAGCAACTGTCCTCCTTTAGTGGTGTAATTACTCTGCTGTTTGAAAACCAGTAACAAATTAAGGGAGCTACATAATCAACTGTTACATTAATTAGTCACCCTTTGTTGAAAGGCAAACATCCTGTTAAATGTGTGAGTTAATAATGACTTCTGCATCAATTCTCAGTTTTGCACATTTGCGAAGGCTCAACTTCAGTCCCTGATGTGCAAACCTCTTTGTCTCTCCCGATAGCTATCTGAACCAAGTCCAATCTTCTCCGGGCAGCCTCAAGTCCCAACAAAGAGGAGGTCTGGATTCTGGCAGAGCCAATGAAACACAAAGAACACTATAGATTCAGATAAGCACTGCACGCTGTGGCTGATAGCCATGCTGTTTATTCACCCGTTCAGCCATTCAGCCTTCCACCCCTCACACATTGATTGGTCGCCCAGTCTATGGTCGCCCAGTCTATGCTCGTCACCACGCAGGGCACTGGGGTACCGAGATGAGAATGATAACTGACATTCAATGAGCACTTCCTATGTGCCAGGCATCTTTCTAGGGTTCTACTTACTTCATCCCCATAACAACTCTATGAAACAGGCGGCCAAAGCGCAGAAAGTTAATTAACTAATGCAAAGCTACCAAGCTAGTCTGTTCGTGAGGGTGAGATTCGAATCCAGGCTGTCTGACTGCAGAGCCAGTGCTTTTCATCACCGTGCCACGCTGCCTACTATTTCAGAGATAAGTAAACAAGGTGCCCGCTATCGATGAGCTCCCCATCTAGTGAGGCAATAGATATGTAAGCGATCAAATACCAAAGCAGTGTGATCTCTGCAGTGACAAAAGCATGTTTATAGAAAACCATGGCCAGAGGACCTTCCCTTCAGGGATTGATATTCAATCTTAATCTCAATGTCAGTCTCTCAGTCTCTCTCTTTCTCTCCTCATCACAACTGTCTTACACATTGCTAACAGCAGAACCTAAGCCCCATTATTTAAGTAATGAAGCTCAAATGACGCTGATGGCTTGAGATAAGCTTAAACCCTTGAGCAGGGCTACAGCCACCATCACGCAGCGATGTTTTAAGGCTATGATACTGACATAGGGTATGTTCTGTCTTCATTATATTAATTCACTGTAATGATTCCATTCAGTAAATAGTGTTTGGAAGCGGCTAATATAATACCAAGTTTGCACTTGCACACATAATTCTAATATTTCATTATTAAAGCGAGCTCACAGATTGAGTGCCAGGATTTAAAACGAACGCAAATCTATAATTACAGCATTTGACTTTTTTTCCTCATTGCCAGTGCCTGTTCAACTATTTTCATTGAGAAGCCTGTTATCCTCAGAGCTTTTCAGAGCTTTTCTTGCTTCCAGTGGAGGCCAATGACACAGAGTGTAGGATATTATGGGGTTGCAAAGTTCAAGGGATTCTCTTTCTCCTATTTTAAGTGGGAAATAATGTTTTTCATCTCCTGAAGAGTGGATTTCTAACTGCATATTCCCATGTGTGAAGAGGCCAGGATATGCTGGGGGCCTCCCAAAAATTGTTAGCTCAGTAGCTTTTGGCCTGGTGCCCAAGGGAGCTCCTATGAGGAAGCTGAAAAGGACGAAGCCCTAGCTGTGAGCAGGGCAGCTCTCTCCCCAAGCTGGCAGGGCCCAAACTGGGGAGTTGAAGGTCAACACAGTTATGATAGGGCCTCAGAAGCCCACAAACCCTGGAGAAAATGAATAAAATGGGGCTATTTTTAGTTGTTCTTCAGGCTCTGCCTAATAGTGACTCCCTGGGTTCTACCAGCTGGCTGTTAACATTACCCAGTAAATGAGATGAGATGCTAAAAGGAGAGAGGGTCAGCTGGAGGGCGGGGGTGGTAACACGTAGGGAAGCGCAGGAAGGAAGGTCTCACTGTGGCAGGGGGCAGACAGAAGAATGTAACAATCCCCTAAACCTCAGTACACCAAGGCCTTCTCAGGCTCAGCGGAGGACGAAGCAGCACAGACCAGGCCTATCCAGGCCCCAGAATCCCGCAGGCTGGGTGTGGATCTCACTAATTAGCTCTTCATCCCACCCCAGGATTAACGTCTCAGAGCTTTGGGTTTTCTCATTTTTTAAAATAGGATTAATCATATCTTGTGGATACGAGGATCACCCTTTGCAAAGTACCTAGAGCAGAGAGAGCCCTGGAGTAGAGTAGCTATATCGACTGGGAGTATGGAGAGGACGCTGTAATCGAGAGAAGCAGCAGGTGCAAAGGCGCTGAGGAGGCTTTGGGTGGGAGGCAGAGGACTCCTAAGGAACTGAATGAAGGCCAGGCATGCTGGGGAGGGGAGTGGGGTCAGGGGACCCTGGAAGTGGACAGGGACTGCAGCTCCTCACAGGCATGTCAAGTTCTGTGGTCTTTAGCAGAAAAGTGTAAGTCACCAAAGGCTTTAAGCAGAAGAGAGGCATGCTCTATGTGTATTTTAAAGAGGATGACGTGGCTTGATTTTAGAGAATGGATTGAAATGGGTCAGAAGGGCTACAGAGAGACCAGCAGGAGGCCCCTGCAGCAGTCCAGGTGAGGTGGTGGGATTACAATGATGGCAGGTGATATGAGGAAAGGTGGGTGCATCTGAGAGGTAGGTAAATGGCAAACCCAACCAGATGTTACAGCAATGGGGATCCTGTCTGGCTTGTGCAGCTGGATGGACAGCGGTGCCATGAACAGGGGCCCTGCAGGGTACAGGGTTGTCCACGTCCTAACACTATGTGCCAGGGGGAGTGAGAAGCCAGTAACATCCTGAACACATTTTGTGGTCTGCAGACTAGAGCTGGTCTGGGAACTGTTACTGACCTGTGACCAGACAAGCATGAAAACAGTGGGTCCGAGTCTTCTACGGCAATGATGCTGCAAGACTCCACGTGTGCTCAGCGACCGCTCTCGTGAGCAAGACGGGGAGCTGGTTACTACGGGGCTCATGTGGTTGGCCACCCGTGGCCCAAAGCATGCACTGCAGAACCACGTCTTGGCCCTCAATGGACTAGAAGAGAAAATAACTTGTCTTTCCCCACAAATAGTTTAGAAGAAACACCGCTTTCATCTAAGCCTTACAATTTACATTTTTCCAATGAACTTTTGTTGATTTTAACACTAAAGTGGGGCTTACGTTAAGAGAAGTTGGGCTGGGAATTAGGGCTGGGAGCGCTTAAATGGATTTAAATCACAGCCTGCTGCCTGAATCGATGCCCCCTGTGGTTGAGGAAAGCGGTGTCTGTCAGGAGGACTGTGTGTTCCAGGCATAACTTTATGGGGAAAGATGAAGTGAGAAGAGCAGAGCACACGTGTTGCCTATAGGGTGGGGCTGGTGACAGCTGTACTGAGACAACCTGGACCTCACGGCATTTCGATGAGAGACAGGTTAGAAAGTGGGAGGAAGAGAGGATTGACATCAGGAGATCATGAAACATGTCACAGAGAAAGCTGGAAGGGGGCTGGGGAACTGGGCTGCCTGGGATGGTCACAACCAGAGCATGAATCCTGCCTGGAGGGGTGGCCTAGTACTTGAGGAGGCCAGGTCAGAGAGAAGGCTGGTGGGCCCGCCCAGCAGTCCCCGGCCACTTCACTGCCTGCCTCATCAACAGGTGTCCTTGACATCTGTACCCATCTCCCAGGGCTGCCTCTAGGTCAAGTACCCTTGCAATAAACTTCAACACCTGTGTACACTTTAAAATGATCACAGCCATGCAGGGACAAACGAGAAACCTCAGGGGGCAGTGATGGCCCTGTCTAACTTATCAATTTGGTTCAGGCTCATAGCGTATTTGGGATCTTTGTAGGCAAATCTGGATATTTTAAACATTCTTTTCCTTCCACCCAGTATACAACAAACACCCTAATTGATGCAAAATGCCTCTATGGCAAGAACATGCTGGAAATGGGGGTGGGGTGGTATGGATTAATTGGACCCTGGAGCAAATGAGGAAAAAAATGCATTTTTCAAAAGGCAAAGCTCAAAGAGCCTGGAAAAGAACAAAGCCCTTTCAAGTGCTTCTCGGTATATATTTTTTCCATCCCCCTGTTGTTTGCTGCTCCAGGGAGAGGCGGGAGCAGCAACGTCCCCCTCAGTAGGTGCTTGTCACATTGTGTTATTACAATTCTATATTTCAATTAAAGCAATGTAGCCAATTTAAAAGTTCTACCATGCACCACTCACGAGGCAGAGATCTAAGGATTCAACTCACACATTTTAATACCCCACTTTTTTCCCTTCTTCTCATTTTCATGTAAATCAGTTTGAACACTGTCTTTTTTCTTCTTCCTCTAATCTAACCCTCAAAATACGATGCCAATTAAACAGTCTGTGCAAAGACAAGCTCTAAAACCCAGCATAATTTTACTGTGCCACTTTGATTTTCTTTAAACTTTTCTTTCTTCCTTGCCTTTTCTATTTTCGTATTCTAATTTTATGAGCAATGAGATTTCCTTCTAGGGCATATACAGGGTTTGGAGCCAGGCAGGCTTGGGTCCTCTTCCCAGAGCTCGTGGTTTGACTGGATGAGGAGGAAAGAGCATGAGCGTGGAGCTGGGAGCCCAGAATACGAATCCAGGCTCAGGTGCTTCCTATTTGGGGTGACCGCAGGCAGATCACTTAACCTCCGTGAGCCTCCATGAGTCTTGATCTGTCAAATGCAAAGACCAAAACAGAACCTGCCCTGCTGGCTTGTCCCCTCCTCGGTGCTCAGTTCCTGGGAGTTGCCTGCCCCTTCTTTTAGGCAACAATGACCACACCGGGTTCACCTTCCCTAAAACAGACACAAGAGCTTACATGACACATAGAGCTTCTGCCATTTTATTTGAGGTTTTGACACCTCTCCTCCTGTTCATTTATTTCCCCCCTGTGCTATCTCTGTGCGCTGAATGTTTGGGGGTGGGGGGCTGGTGGGTTTTTAGTTCCTTTAATCTCCACAAGACACAGGCTCATTAAGTCCATCTCTACACAGGGGGTAGGAGGTGCACATGTTCTGTTGGCCCAATTTAAATGCTTCCTCACAAATTTTAGGTCATTTCTTGTGTTCTGCAGGGTACACAGCTCTTGGAGAAATAACGGGCAAACCCATCTTTGATGTCATGTGGGTCTGGAGCAGTCCCAAAGCGATCCAGTTGGCGGGGTGGAGCTTCCTGTCTGTTCCTTGTCTAGGGAGGGCCGTAAAGGATTAGAGATCATAAAAATTTAAATTTTCACTTATATCGCGAGGCCTTCAAAGATATGAAAGTACTGGAGACATACAGAGTGGCTTCCTTTTGATGGAATGGCAGAAAAAGGGACGTGTGTGGAAAGGCATGAGGTTGATAAAGGACTAAAGGAGTAGTATTCACTGACCCTTCATAACCTGGGCACCTTCTGTGCGTCCGAGTTGTTGGGAACCAGATGAGTGAGACCCTGTCTTTACCCTGGAGACTCACTCGTGATAGAAGGACAGAACCAGGTGAGCATGTACATTATGGGAAAATAAATAAAAAGAGACACAAAGTAAGAGGTAAAACAGAGGAAGACCGATTCTGTCGGGGTCTCAGGGAAGCAGGTCTCTGTCTACACGGAGGTGAGCTGGGTGCCACAAGGCTGAAAAGGCATCATCTGGTCTGATAGATAAAGTGATGTGATAAGAAGGTGGGGTAAAAATAAAGGCAGGAAGGAAGGAGCTCCATAGTGTGAAAATTCAGTCAACTGTAGTCACTTTGCTTTCCCCTCGTCATTGCAGTCACTGTCATAATTTTATGAATGCGTCTACTTTATAAGTACTAGCTACTACTTTGAGGGATTACTGTGTGCTGGGCTTTGTGTCTGGGGCTCCACACGCACTGTCTCATTTAACTGTCCTCAAAGCCACCCTATGAGGGAGGCAGGACTAGTTCCCCCACATTCCTGCTGAGGACCGGAAAAAGCACCTGCCACATGGTGGGCGATCCTCAGTATTTGTTGAATGATTAGAATCCTCTCTCATTAAATGATTTCTAAACACAGTGTGCTGTGCTGCTGAAATCGATAACCCCAGGTGTCGTTTAAATGCTCACAAGCTTCCAAATCATGGGTGGATCAATGCATATTACCTCCCAGGGAGGCGGAAATTTCCTGCACCCCCTGTCAGGTGAGCCAAGGGGACAGGGTGAGGGCTGAGATTGTAAAAGTGGTTCTGTTACATGGGAAGCACAGCTCCAAATTCTATGTTTAGGTTAACCTCAGGTTTATCTTGCATATGAACACTTTGATGTTACTGAGCTCTGAGTGGGTGGCCACATGTGTCCATTCATCTAGCACATGTTTATGGAGCATCTGTTCCGTCCAAGGCTCTGTGCTCTGCTCGGGATAAAAAGAGGAACAGGACCTGGCTCTGCCACGATTTCCATATAAAAACCAGGCCACATATTCAAGAGAAGCAGCGCTCTGATGGAACACCATATTCTGCTTTTGGGCTCATCTTGGAGAATTGGAGCTCCGTTCCCCTCAGAGCTCTCTATAAGCCACCTCTGTGTGCGGTGCCGTTCTGAGAGGAGCTGGACACTGTTTTCAGATCTATCAGCAATGGGTTTTGTAGCTTTGGGCTTAACTCTCCCAGGTGTGTGGCCTCTGTTTCTTTTTGTCTGAGTTAAGGAGCTGAATTAATTCAGTGACAGCTAAGGTTCCTTCTACTTCTGAAATTCTATAATGTTATGATATTTATATCTATAAAAAAAGGAAGATTTCACTAATTCACTCAAAATATTTTTTGAGCACTACTTATGTTCCAGGAACTGGGCTAGAGCATGCAAATACAAACATTTATCATACACAGTCCCTGTTATCTGCCTAATAAAGAGCAAACAATGGCAGTGAGGTACACAGTAACAATAATTACAATTATTTACATCTATTGAGTGCTTACTATGAGCTAAGTGTTTTATGGGAGTCATTTCATTTCTGCCTCCGAATAACCCTCTTCTGTCGACACTGTAATTAAGCTCACATGTGGATAATGAAACTGAGATGTAGGGAGACCAAGCAATTGCCTCAAATCACAAGTCAGAAAGCTGGGACTCGAACCCAGAGCCTGCCCCGACTCCACTGCCATGGTCTTGATTACTATGCTAGGCTCCAGTCTTAATGAATGGATAGAAATACACACAACACAGAGAAGAATATGCTTCAGATGATAAAAGAGTGTAGGTAAAGATCAGGGGAAAAGGAACACTACTAAGTGGGGGTGGAACCAGGGAAAGTTTCTGAGAGAGAAGCTGTCTGCCCCAGGCCCGAAGGATGGGTGGGCACTGGATGGGGGGTGGATAGGGAGATATGGAATTGTTAACAAGGGGAAGGAAAGTTTGACTAGTCTGAACCCTGAGCCCCCTTGGAGCTGATAATACAGTCCTTCTTACACCACCAGGGCTGGGACACACTCAACAGTGAGGAAAAGGCCACCAGTTTTACCTACATCAGTTTCAACCTGTGAGCATGAGTAGCTGCTCT
>PVKM010033719.1:0-15848 GCA_004027735.1 Carollia perspicillata
CTGATTTTCCAGAGAGTCCACTACACAAAGGGAACCCTCCTTATTATTGATATCATAAGCTGACCTTTATTAAAAAGTTAAGTTTGCATCCTCACATCAGTGTAGGCTGCTGGTGGGGAAAGAATCCTAGGGGCTAAAAGGGAACATGGCTGTTTTTAGTGATGCCAACATAATTTTAACATTTCTGTATTAGGTTCTCTTCTAGTTACAGCCTAGTTTGTAGCCTTGGAAAAAGTGTTGTGTGCAGGTTCACACCAGTGATAATGAATCATGCCAACTGAAGCCTCGTGTGGCCATTTAAGTTGACCGTCTTCTGTTCTTCAGCAAAAACAAACAAACACACTCCCCCTCAGGCTTCATTTGTGATGTTATGGTTGCTCCTGGTAGTTTGTCTTCTTGCATTTGATTAGTTTTTAATTCAGCAGTGGTCACAGGGATATCTTTATTCCACCTCACTCTTTAACTAAGTCACTTAATAACCCTGTAAAGTCCTTGTGATGTGTTTTGTAAGAATTTTTAATAGGAGTAATAAGTGGGTCGATACGGTTATTGCACGGTTCCCTAGCCCCTACCAGGTTCCCCTGCTAGCTCTCCAGAGGCAAATCCTTTGTTGGTTTGCTATTTATCATATAGAAGTATTATATTTTTGTGTTTTAAAACTTCACATAATTGCTATTGTATTGAATATCAGTAACTTTTTTTTTCATCCAGTGACAAGCTTTGGAGATCTGTCCCCATTAGTTCATGTAAACCTAGTTCCTCCTTTTCGACTGCTGCCTAATGTGTAGACTAGTCACTTGTCTCTAGTTTTTAAATGTTCTGTAGTTTTTAACTTTAATTTAATTAAAATTTTTTAAAATCATTTTTGTATTGCTGAACCTCTCTAGATAGTTTTCAGTGGGCCCGGATTACAAATAAGGTTTCAAAGAATAGGCTGGCCCTGGGCTCTGTGCCTGTGGCCACACGTTTCTCTAGGCGGTTGTCAGGTCACCGGGCGCTGCACCAAAAGCTCCCATATTGTTTTCCCGGGGGGCTCCCATCAGCAGTGGGCAGGTTCTTTTATTCCACATGCTTATCTAAAGAAACGGGATGGGGCGGAAGCTAAATTTGAAGAACTGACTTGTTTATAAATAAGTAGACCTCCTTAAGTTCTAATAATTAGTCTTGAAATTTTTCTTTAAGACTGGTTTTACTTTTTGACTATATTTTGCTACTGGATGTGAATTTATTTATACACAGAGAATTCTGCAATTAAATAGTTAGAAGTAAATTATGATAACGTCCACTGAGCTTTTGTATGAAAGTGACACCTCGCTCGAGAATTTGTGCGTTGGAGTAAAGCTGGATGTGGGGGTTGTCATAATTGCTTCTTGGTTTCGAAGGGTGCTCAAGTTAACTGCTAACCTCTGTTCTAATGGCTAGGGAATGTGTTGTGTATTCAGCATAATAACACCACCTCTTTATGGACACCACAGGCAGAGGGAATACGTAGTTAAGTGAGAGCCACCACTGGGCAGGAATAGGCACAGTGCCTTCTCTGGTTTCCTGTAAAGGACATTCTTCAAAGCGAAGACGTTATACACCCTTTTCTTTTCCTTTGAGTGGTTGTCTGGCATGATGGGGAAAGCTGATGTCGCTCCATACACTTTTGATCTCTTAAGAAAAGTATGTAAAAATTATTTTTGATTGATTATGGTCAGGAGCTGTGATTTTTGAAGTTGTCTGTCTTCATATGCTACTTCTTTCTCTATCAAGGTTATGCATATTTCGTTTTAATCTCTAAAACCGTGTAACTGGAGGCCTCATTGGGAGTTTGAGCCTTGCTCCTTTCATCTGTCTAATGGGACTACTAAGCCGCAGGCCTCGCAGAGTTGCTGGCTTCCTGGGTGGTGCCTCACTGTGGTGGTGAGAGAAAACTCGCTCTCACTGTGGTGCCTCATGGGAGGAGGCAACCTCGCAGCAGCACAAGACCAGAGACGTCACTGAGTCCAACCTTCTGTGACAGATGAGAAAACTGAGGTTGGGAGTGTGAGGTAACACCGTTCGCTCCCCTCGGTTTGTCCTCACGACTGAAGTAATCTTCGCCACACATCAGATCACTTTGTGACTCTGCTTCTTGAGACACCACAGAGGCAGCTGTTATACACAGCATTTCCTTGCCTGGAATTTCCCTTTCTTCTCACCACCTGTCAGCTTCCTTGTCCTCCTTTGAGACACATTCAAGTTCATTTCCTCAGGAACGCCTTTATGGCTAATCCTGCAGGTGGATATTATTTTGTATCATTCACTCAAGTATATCTTTCACTGTCGAAATTTGAACTTACTTGTATATATGTGTCTTAGAAAACTCTTCACTGTTTCCATTAGTTAATCTGTAAGGGATCTGCACCATAAAATGCTGATTATGTAGGGAAAAGGAACTTCCTTAGAAGAACGCCATATTTGTTAGCAGTGTAATGTTATTTCTGTGTTTTGAAAGAAATGTCAACTGACATGTAATTAAACTCTCAATAAACACCTACCATGTTTTTAGTGTATTAGTTCCTACTCACAAACCTTTGTTCTGCCTTTTATGTAATCACCTTTGAAGCCAGTAGGTCTGAGCTAAGGATTATGTTAAATAAGTTGGAACAAAACTGTCCACCGATGTCTTTGCATATGGATGAGTATACTGCAACTTTCCTCGTGTTCTCATCTTTTTCGTATGCTGTGAAAGTGGTGAACAAAATAAAAATACCAGCATAACTTGCAGAAGTTATATGCAGACTGATTAGTCCACAAAAGATCATATGAAAGCCAGATTAGAAGCTTTTATAATTCTAAACATGAATGAATGCACAATTAAGTGTTTCACTGTGCAACATACACACTTGAATGTAATTTCAACATGAAGTTGAATAGAAAACTGCTTTTATATGGCATCCATTTGTAATCACATTTTGTGTGTGTGTGTGTGTGTTAGGCCCTTTTGGGAATAGGGGAGAAGTGTTATAGGTAGCTCCTTTCCCCAATGTACAAACAAATGCGTGTGTTGGGTGTGTCAGCTCATATGAAATGACTGCAAGGTCTTAGTTTATATTCGGGATGTGAAGGAAAGAGATCTAATCTCATTGTAGATTGGGAAGGAGCCTTAGCTGTCATCTGTTCATTTTACAGATGGAAAATAGATATTCACAGAGATCAGAAAGTTTGTCCAAGGTTATATTACTTTATGACACTGAGGCTCAGAGCTCTGAGTTTGTGGAGATGGATATCACTATTGATGCTTTTCTAAGAAGCTGGAGTGGAGTGTCTCTCTGCTCATTCAGGGACCTCAGAGCATTTCCTAAGTTATTTATCTTTTGTATTTTGAATACTTAGAAAATTAGGTTGTTGATGGGGTTTGAAGCTAGAATTTTTTTCTTTGAATATTATTTAGCATAGCGTCCAGTTGTTGTTGGTTTTTTTTTTCCTGAGAAGGCATCATAGAAAACCAAAACTTTGTCTAAATTGGAGTTTTATTATTTTCTTACATTGAAAAATAAGTAAGTTTTTTGGAAAGCCTTTGTGTAAAACATTTTGGAAAATCCAAGGCAGTTTCAGTTTCACCTTATAAGTGTTGCTTTCAGTTAATTGTGCCTAACTTCTACTCTCAAGACTGGATCCTATTTATCTTTCTGTTCCCTGCAGCTCCTAGCACAGAGCAAAATGTTTAGAAAGCCCACATGGAGGGCAGTTTATCTGAAATCTCTCTATTTTCCTACTCAAATCCTTAGTGAGAATTACTTTACCCTTCTGTGGCCCTGGCTTTTCTCTTCCATGTCATTGTGAACCAAGGATCAAAGGAGACCTCAAGAAGAATTATTTGGACATTCGAAATATAAAATTTCTTCCTGATCAGAAATTAGATCACTGGGCCAGGACATAATATTGACTCTTGTTTGTTGAAGTCTGACCACACGGCAGACACATATTCTTTGAGTACAGAGGTGAGTTGGCCTGACCCTCTACCTTTAAGGACCCTAATAAAGGAGGCAGGTGTGTATGGCGGTGCTGTGGTGGGAGTATTAGAAGTGTTGAAGCCACACACGTACCCTTGATGTTTCTCATAGTGACATACAGAAGGATGTGAACACCATGGATGGTATAAGTTCAATCACAAAGTGATTAGTTTTTTTAAAATTAAATTTTATGTTTTAAATAGCTAGTATTTGCCCATAGAGTAAAATCTGAAAGGTTATATTGTAAAACAAAACCACGTAGTTCTTACTCAGATGTCGCTAGTTTTTCTGCTGTTATCCTTTACTTTTCCAGGATCCAATCCAGAAATGTCATACTGCATTTAGTATGTATGCTTTTTGAAATTTAATTTTACACAAATGGTAACATACTGTGCCATGCTTTCATTCCCCTTCATTCTAGCGTATGGTTGTACTTTATTATCCAATTTCTTAATGATGGCTTTTGAGTTGTTTCCAGTCTTTTGATATTATAGTATTAACCATGTTACAGTAGCTGTCCTTGAACTTGCAACTGTGCTGGTTTATAGAGAGGAATTTGGGGGTTCAAGAGTATGTACTGAATGTCTTCATATCTTTGGTAAGAGTTGCTAAAGTGCCTTTCATAGACATTGTGCAAATTTACACCTCCCAACAGCATCGTACGCCTCTCTGCTCCCTCTCCACAATAGTGTGATCAGATCTTGTGGTTCTTGCCAGTTTTGTGCCTGGGAAAAGGAGTGTTGCTGCCGTCTCCCCAGGCACCACACTGTCCCAGCGAGGCCCAGCACACGGTCGCATGTCGGAGGGCCGCTCTTCTTGCTGCGACTTGACCCCTGCGATCGTTTCCTCGTTTGTCCAGTGAGATGAGCTCTTTCAATAAGAAGTTGGCACTTTGCGATGGGAGTTGCTGATTTTTTCCACTGGGTTTATATTTTGTCGCTAATGGTAAATTTTGCCATGTATAATTTTACTATTTTTGTATAATCAACTTTATTAGTCTTTTACTTTATGTGTTTTGGATTTATGTGCTACTTAGTTAGATTAGTCTTATGCTCTCCAAGAGTATGAAAAATGTCTCCTGTTTTGTTTAATATTTTTGTGGTTTCTTATTTTAATTTTTTTAGTTTTTGATCAGTTTCCGATTTTTTTGGTGTGAGTTGGTATCCTATTCTCTTTTCCATGTGGCTGCATAGTTGTGCTTATACCATTTATCAAGTAATTTATCTTTTCTACCCTGATTTTAAGTGTTGCAGTTTATCCTTTGCCCCTATATCTCCAAATTATTTTTAGAATTTTTAGTTTATCCTTTGATTTGATGGTCTATTCATGAACCAGTTTCACACTTTTTAAATTACTGTGTATTTATAGCACATTTTACTACTTTGCATGTATTCAGGCTACTCTCCTTTGTTGGTCTTGTCTTTCATAATCCCTCTCATTATTCTCACCCATTTTTCTCCCTTTATGAATGTGAGACTTAGGTCCTGAATTTCCAAAGAATATCCTGTTAATCTTATGGGGATTGTGATAAATTTACATATTACCTTATATTTTTTGAAAGCATCAGTCCTCTAGCAATTTGTTTGGTATAGCTCAAATATTTCTTACATGTTGCTTTTTTAAAAAGTTTATTTAAAAAAGATTCATTACTGATAATATAAATGGCAGTTGTTACATACAATCTTACCTTCCTTAGCACAGTCTATTTTCATATATTTCCTTCTATTTTCCCTATACTTTGGTGATGATGAGTCATGTTTGAGAGTCTTTATTTTATTACTTGATGTTCTGTAATTAGCACAGTGCCATCCATACAGAAGGTAAATGTTTAAAAAAACTCATTCAGTCTGCTGTGCCATCCTTACTGGAAAGTAATTTGGGAGTACCTATTAAAATTTAACACGTATGCATGCAAACACTGTAACCCTATGGCATCTACCCTAAGAAAAATGTGCATCTTATCAGTGAGGCCTGGTCTCCGTGGGCAATGGCAGGTACTGTGGTTTGCAGCAACTACTGTCACCCTTTCCTTTTATCTCCTTTCCTTTTAGCCATTGAATTCTGTTGAAGATGTGAAATCTCGTAGAAGTGGGTTATGGTTATAGCCCATGCTGAGCACTTTTAATTTGGTTCTCCACCTTACCTTTCAGTTAAAAACAAAAACAAGAATGAAACTCTTCATCATAATAATCCTTAGAAACATGTTAGAATCAGCTAAATATTTTTTCCCTTTCAAACTTTTAAAATCATCACCGTCATCTTCCCTCATTTCTGATCACTCTCCTTCTCTGCTGAAAATCATCATTAGCCAGCGTTCCTGACTGCAGTAGCCTTGATGAGTGTGTCAGGGACAGAAATACTCCCAGTCCTCTGTCGTTCTCCTCCTGTTCTCGCTCCTGCTCAGTCAGCACAATGCATCCTGTTCTTCACAGAGATTCGATCAGCGCCACCCACTGTAGCCCTTACATCTCTCCTCATTCATTTTGGGCGTACAGCTTCTTCCTTTCTGTCTGGGATCTCAACTCCAGACCCCGTACCTATGAAATCTTTATTTCTATTCCAGGGATTCCTTATTAAGCAAACTTGTGTGTGTGTGTGTGCACTGTGGTGGAAGGAACATGATTGCTTTCATGTCACATAGACTTGAACCAAGGTTGCATCAGAACAAAATTGTTCTGTGCAGAGTCCTAGAAAAAAGCTCCCTCATTGTCTCAGCATTAGGTTGCTGAGGAATGGAGAGAGGAGAGAACCATCTGGTAACCTGGGAATTAAGAGAAGCAGGGAGGTGGAATTGGAATGTTTAAAAAGCTAAGCAGCTATTGGATCGGTGCCTGGGGCCTGGGTCATGCTCTCATGTGCTTCTCTTTGCAGCATGCATGCCTCCCTTCTGGACCAGCTGGAAATCCGTGGGCTGGTTACTATGGGAATTGATGGGTGCTGCTGGCAGTGGGAGAAGGAAAGTTCTTGGAATGGATTCAAAAATCGTAGGAGAGCAGAGTTTTTTCCCCTCCCTCCGGCTTCCTTGCTTACTGTTCTTTGACTTGATTAACTAACTTGGTTTTAGCTTGGTGAGAGCATTTCTAATAGCTCCCTTCTGGTGTCCCAAGGAGAGGTGGAGCGGGCAGACTTCACAGAGTAGAGGGCAACACAAAGGCTTGCTAACTTGCCCGGTGAATTTCTGTTTTTAGCAATTGGTTCCTAGGCTTTGGTGAACTCAGAATTAAATTCAAGCTTCTGTTTCTTTTTATACTGTCAAGGAATGTGCTGTAGACAAGGAGAAGGGAGAGTCAATATTTAATTCCAGAATCACAACCTTTCCTTTTTCTTCACTGCTACGACCCCTCATAAAAGTGGGGATGGGGGAGTGGCATTCAGTTTTTGTTAGATGTTTGCTGATTCTGAAATGTTGGAGATAGAAAACAGATGTTATTTATTTATTTATTTATTTGATTTTTTTTTTTTTTTAAGAGAGAAAGTGGGGGAGAGAAACATTGGTTTGTTGTTCTACTTATTCATGCATTCATTGATCGATTACTGTATGTGCCCTGACCAGGGATCAAACCCTCCACCTTGGCCTATGGGGGCGACACTGTAATCAACTGAATGGTTGGTTGCCCAGCCAGGGCTGAAAACAGATATTTTAATGAGGTGATACTCACACTGGAAAATGGTGAGTTCAGAATGTATTTTATAAGTCAACCTTCATTAATTTGATTAATCAATGACTTTAAAAAGCCCTGCCATAAAAAATAAAAAAAGTACAAAGCCCTAGCATAGTACATGCTGGTTTATTTTTATAACTACTCATGAATATGGAATGTAAAGCACTGATTTATTTTTCTAAGAAAAGTATTTGTCTTGAGGAGAGGAGAATGTTAAAGTACCGTGGACATTATAGAGTTTGACAGGACAGAAAATTTCCCCCCTGACATTTTTGGTTTCAGTTCACTGTTTTCTGTTGTTTCTGATTCTTTTACCACTAATGAAAACCTCATTCAGGGGAAACTTTTCCATTTAATTTCTGAGCGATTTGGTTGGATTCCTTCCCTGGATGTGAGACAGCTGTCTAGACCTGTCGAGTCCCTGACGTGGGGTCTGAGAGTTGGTGAGTCACTGGGCAGAGCAGTGGGGCAGTGCTCACTCACCTCGTGATCTGGGTGCTCTCTTTCTACAACTTCAGCACTCCTGTTTAATTCATTCAGTCTAGTTCTCGGTGGGGAGGAGGGACTGGCAAGGAAGGCCGCTGCCCGCCCACCTCGCCTGCCTCCAGCTTCTGTGCAAGGAGGTAGCGGGGTGAAAACAAAGCTCAGGGAAGGGTGTGGTCCGCTGTGCTGGAGATGAGTTGATACAGTGTGGTGGTGGCTGGCTTCAAGGTCAAGTGCTTTGGTAAAGGTGGCTGATGTGATTTATTCTTTCATAATGAATTTGAATTTTATCTTTAGCTGTATATTGGAATGAAATTGAAATTGTATAAGCCTTCAGAATTTTGTCAGCTTGGTGAGTTCATGGCTATGAGAGGCCTGGAAACATGGTGTTATTCTTATAATTCTATTTGATTAGTGATAATTCTGTGACATATTTTACATACACAGCCACAGATGGAGGTTATTTATGGGTCTCTTTCAGATGCAAAGTCTTGTGTGGGGAGTCTTTCCCATGAGGCATAAGGCCGGCCAAAGCATTTAGATGGGACTCCGTCACGGCCTTCTCTGGACTGGCTCCCCTAGTCCCAAAAAAGGGAACTCCAGCCAGGCCTCTGGTGGCTGCCGTGCTTGTATTATTGCCTAGAAGTTCCCAAAGGGTTCTGATTGAACCTTTAGCCGTCTAGATTATTTGTAAAAACATGCCCATCATACTGCTATTTGGAGAGGATTATACTTCTATACTTACTCATAAAATGTTTCTCATTTATTAATATCAACGTAAAGAGAAAATTAAACTAGTTAGGACTGATTGTAAAGCATGGTTTTTCTTTTTTTTTTTTAAAGATTTTCTTCTTTCTTTCTTTATTTTTAGAGAGAGGGTAAGTGGGGGGGAGAGAGAGAGAGAGAAACATCAATGTATAGTTGCCTCTCGAGTACCCCCCACAAGGGACCTGGCCTGCAACCCAGGCAGGTGCCCTGACTGGGAATCGAACCCGTGACCCTTTGCTTTGCAGGCCCGCACTCAGTCCATTGAGCTACACCAGCCAGGGCTGAAGCATGGTTTTTCATGAGCCTAGAGGTGGTGGTGGCACAGGAGAATATGGACTGTAAGATTCCTACACTCAGGTCCCAAGTTTGTCTTGTTCTTCATTGTCTGCTTTCGGTGTGTGGACCACAGTGAGCCCTGAGTAAATGCGTGTGGAGTGCAGGGGTGATTGTTGCTGTGGAGTAGCTACTGCAGTTGATGGGAAAACCGGTGAGGTTTTTAACTGAGGCTGCACTCTCCTGGTTCTACAGGTTTTGTTAGCAATAAAGGTTTTTTAAACGCTTTTTTGATAGGTTGCTTCAAAATGTTAATAACACTATAAAATTCTTTTTGCATAATATAACCAAATAGAACAGAAGTAACTAAAAATATAAAATCTTGTAGGCTAATTTAAAAACTGTAGAACATGTAGTATTACATACATCTTCTTCCATTCTCTTCAGAAAGGGTCGCATTAAGATATCTGCCCTCTGGCCAAGATTTCAGTTACTGGACTCAAAGCCCAGTGTTTAGATGGAAGTGCAAGAAAGTTTGCACAAGCAAGGGACAGCAATAAGATTTATTTTGCCCCTGGCAAATTGGAATTTATTTTTGTAATTCTAGTAATTAATTATGAAAAATGTTATTTTGTTGACATTTAATAGAAAGTTAATGTGTGCTAATATTAAATATTTTTTTCTGATAAAGCAATACGAAATACAAAGAAAAGGTGATTATTTGAAGATTCGGTCATCCTAGTAGAACCTTATGTTTCTTTAATATAACGAATGTAGCATTGTCATAGCACATGTTGCACATGAGGTGGTTGTTGGAATACCCTTCAGACACTTCGGGACACCACTCATGTGGCAGCCAGGATACAATAGTAGGAGGGGAGATAAATTTTATGCTTATAGATTTTGAGTTAAAAAGTCCTAAGATTTTATTTTTATACCATAAGAAATTTCACAGTGTCATTCTGTCTCTGAAAATATTTAGCCTTTTCTAATATCGTGTTATAACTTTGTGGCCCAGTATCTAGAGTGAAGGAGGTGGTTGATTCACTGTATTTAAGACCTTAATGGAATTCTGGATTCTGTCTGTTGTTTTTAATACTGGTATCAGAACATAATCTTTTAGACCAATCAATATATCAGTTTTGAAAACTGGTCACATTTCATTATTGATAAAGAGCTTTACCTTTTTATACTTGTAGTTCCTCATAATCCTTCTGATGGGATTTGAATGAGTAAAAGCAAAATTAGTTTCAAATGGAAGCCACTTGTGAAATTGAAGATCTTAATGTGTTCAAGGTGATTTACACAATAGAACCCTTGGAAAACCAACAAATACACTCGCAGGAGCCCTTCCTTGAGACACTCTGTTGCGATGAAAGAATTTTCTCGATGTTTACAATCTTGCTATGCTAAGTGGGTTGAGCAGAATAGTTTCTACTGTGTGGAATTTATTGTTTGTTTATTTTTATACTCACCCGAGGGGATATTTTTATTACTTTGATAGAGAGAAAGAGGGAGAGAGAAACACTGATACGAGAGAGAAACATCAGTCCGCTGCCTCCTGCACGTGCGTGGATCAGGGATCGGGCCTGAACCTAGGCGTGTGCCCGAACTGGGCATCGAACCTTCTGGTGCACAGGATGATGCTCCTACCAACCGAGCCACCCAGCCAGGGCTCTACTGTAAAGAATTCAGATCTGTGAGACCAAACATAGTATCTACACATACATGTACATACCTGTGGCATGTGTGTGTATCTGTAGGCATCGTTACAACAGCCTTTTTCTTAGAGAGAAAGGAAGTCAGTAGGTGCAACTTCCGTCCAGCGGTGCCATGCTCACCCAGCGGAGACCCAGACGCGTCTTCCTGGCATGGAAAGCACTTGCACAGAGACCCCTCTGCACAAGCTCTGTGGAGCCCATTCGGCTGTGTCGGTGGGAGGCAGGAGGAGGCCTAGACCCCCAGGGGGTAGAATAACCTGCGAAATCCAGACAGTCTTGGATATGTTTGTCTTTGCTTATCAGTTTCTGTCCCGGCAATCCTATTATAGTCATCGAGACAAAGCCGAACGGGACATTTGTAAAAGTTAAATGTCAGTGCTGTTAGAACGTTCCTTTTTGTGTGTGTTTAGACACTCTGAACCTGGGGCTCTAGTTTCTGTGCGTGTTTATTTAGCAGGTGTGTTAGAGACAGCCAGGCAATTCATGTCCCTGAAAGTAATATCCGTGGCCACCTCTTTAGGTGCCCAGAGCCTTGACAAATAGTGTGGGGCTACAGCCCTTCCCAGTCCTCTGGGACACAAAGAATGAGTTTATTTACCTCAGTGGGACCAGTGTAAAATTCTAATCAAATTAGCATTCATTGTGAAGAAAATAGAAGTATGCCATTCTGTACTTTTCCTGGGGTTATAGGAGAACGTTTTCAAATCAGAAGAACTCCAGAAGACAGAGGCTTAAAGAAATCCCCAGACTTTGCTGATTCGTGGTTGTTAGACCAGGGAATGCATGGGCATCAGACTTTTCAATGCCTGACACTCTTTCCCATCTACAGTTTCCAGGTTTTATTTCTTTTGCTCATCCTAGAAGATCAGGAGATGGGATTGATTTTTTTTTTTTTTTTTGCAAATAGTTTGTGTCCTGAGCAGGACTGTGAGAAACAAGGCTGACCTCTTTCCCTTTGGTTCCTGGGGAGCGGTGTTGGCATTAGGCACTGCTGGGCCAGGCCTGGGAGGGGAGGGGTGTGCTGCTCACGCCTTTGTTTGCACAGAGAGAACCGCGTGCTTGGACTCTTCGGACTTTACCCCCACACGCTGTTGAGGGCAGTTTTTGTAGCATATGAAGTAATCGCGAATGGCGCTTGGACCTTCGGGAGAGTTTAAAGACGCCGATTATGTGGTCCTTGCCAGTGAAGTCTGGAAGGGGGAGCTGGCTTCTGGCACCTGTTCTGCAACTGTAAGACCCAGCTCCTAAATGTGGGGCGGGGTGAGGCACCTTCACCCCAGGACTGATTGGTGCCCAGAGTTAAAAAGCTGAGCAAAAGCTAGCAGATGCCAAGTTTAAGTATAAAATGTTTGTGAGAGTGGACTTTAAAATTGGGCTTACATTCTGTTTGGGGAGAGGAAACTTTTTCGTGTGAAGTAATTGCAATTTTAGTGGAAGACAGCATACAATCTAATTGCTTCATGGGCAGTTTGTACTTATCCAAGATTAGAAAGAAAATCCATTTAGGGAGCAGAAACCATGACTAGAAATTTGGACTCTGTCTGAACAGGGGAAGAGGAGGTAAATCGGAGAAACTCTTCTTCAGGAAGTGTGGCCTCTTCCATGTTCCCTGACATGTTGAGTATTCTCAGCTGTCTGAGGCTTTGATGGGAGTCTAGGGTTAGAAGCAAGGTACATTGTCCCCCATTAGGAGAAAATACATATTGCTGTGTGTCTACCCCACGTATTAAGCAAGATAAGCAGTTTTCCTCTATCCCTAGCCCCGAGATGAGAGAAGTTACGAGCCAGAGCTGAAGCTGAATCCTGTGTACCTACCCTGATCATTGTTCCTTTCCTGGGGATTTTCTTTAAAACACAATCTGATTTCAGCCCGGCAGAATCTGTCTGTTCTCAGTTGTAAATGGAGCTACAGTCTGGCAGCTCTGTCATTGGTCGTACTGGTGGTTAACCGTTTCAGTGCATATGCGCTATGTGGAGATAGGCATTTGGTATTAATATTGCTCAGCATCATTATTTCTTACTTAAAAGTGTGATGCTCCGATGAGTCTAAAAGTCCTGTTGATTATAACAGTTGGATGACAAATATTTCTTACCCAGTTGCTGTTGCAAAGTACATTTCCCTCTCAGATATTGTTGTAGTCGTACTAAGCAAAAATAAGTAATATAGATATTAGGTAATTTAACAGAATTTTCAATTAAAATCAAATAGTTTTTCACATCTGTTTATTTTAAAGGATTTCTTTTTGCTGACTAGGTAATAGATGCTAATTTTAGCTAATTTGGAAAATAGAAAGGGATAAAAAAGAAATTCTCATCCTTCTAATGTTAATATTTTCTCAATTAAAACATGAAAACTATACTTGAAAGCACATTGCCAGTTGATGAGCTGAGTAGATCCTGCGGCTAAAGAGGGTTGGCATCTAATCAGACGATTTCCCTGGACAGGCGTCGTCTGCTTACAGCGCTAACCACAGGAAGGAAACAGTGCCAGGAGCTGGTGTGTGCGTGTGTTTGAAGTTGCAGAAGCCTGAATTGGACACTGTACCTTCTGTTAACTTCTACATTAGCATTGTAGTGAAAGGAAACTTTCCAAGACATAAGAAATAAAGAGCAAAGCTTAGACATCACTTTCTTCAAAAGTTCCTATCTGAAGTAAGATGTGGTTTAGATCTGCTGTGCTGTATTTGGCTGTGAGCTGTGCCCAAAATGAGCTGTGCTGCCTCAGTGCAGTCAGGTTTCAGTACTTTGGGGTTGCCTTTAACATGACCTCAAATGCTTGCCCCCAAATTCTGATCGTTCTGCCAGTGGAAGGCTCCAGGTGGGACATTGCGTCATTAGGTAGTGGAGAGTTCACCATGCAGTTACTTTTTGTCTAGCTATTCTGGGATTTTGGAAAGGCATATACTTTTGATATTTTTTTTGTGTGTGTGAGTGACACCCAGAACATTCATGTATTGTCCACAGTTATGTGACTTAGGGCTCACTGTGAAAGCTTATTGTTTTGCAGTTTATGAGGTCCTCTGATCAGAAACAATGTGTGCCATTAGCTTTGTGCTTTGTGCCTGAAGATGCTTTCTTGTGGCCTCCAGGACCAGCCCTGTGAGGCAGAGGATGGAGCAGCTGCTGTCATCCCATTTTACAGATAAGGACACTGAAGAAGCTTGTCTGATGCCCTTTGGCTTCTATAGAGCAGCCGCCATTCTTTTCTCCCTTTTCTTTTGGCTGTCTTTCTAGTAGTGAAAGCACCACCCACACCAATGACTGTAGTAATAACAGGAACTGAGCTTTGCTGATCAGTTGCCACGTCCAAGGCAATGTTCTAAGTGCTTTGCATGTATTGACCTCATCTCAATCTTATAGAATGGGTATTGTGCTCTTTTTAGAGACTGAGGCACTTTTAACCCTTGTGTCAGAGGGTAATTGAGAATCATAAATGAAAATATGTAAATTCTAAGCAGGTCCTGAGCTCTCAGTAAATGATAGTAGTTATGATGATTATAGCATATGTACAGTTATAATTTCTGCTTATATATCATCATCTTCATTGGCCATTGAGCTCATTGTCCATGGTTGGTACTGTTTTACTGTTACTGCCAAGTGATCCATTGAGCATGTGTGCAGCTGTATTCTGGGTCTTAGGGTTGGATTTCAGTTACGCTCTCCAGCATCTGGTTGATCACCTGGTCAGTCAAGTTGTCATGTTTAATCTGTACAGATTGGTGCTATATTGAACCCATAGAGGCCTATAGTCTGGCCACCCACCCTCATGCCTGGGGCGCTTTCTGCAGTTGAGTTCTGAGGCATGAACACACTTACCTCCACCTTTGTGCTGACTCCAGCCGCTGGAAGTCTGTACTCCAAAGCAGCAGTCCCAGCCTTTACGGCAGCAGGGGCTGGTTTTGTGGAAGACAGTTTTTCCACAGACTGGGGGCATGAGGGGTCTGGGAGGTCTGGGAGGTGGAGGGTGTGGATGGTTTCCGGTTGATTCAAGTGCATTACACTCAAGCTCACCTCCTCCTGTGCAGCCCAGTTCCTGATAGCCCCTAACCTCAGCCCAGAGGTTGGGGACCCCTGCTGTAAAGATCTTCTGACATCAAAAACAAGTATAACATGAATTTTCAAGTTGAGATAAAGAGAACTTTGTGAAATTGGCTGAAAAATTTGGGAAAGCTGAAAATATTTTTGCATTAGGATGTTCTGTTTCCCTTGAACTGTAGCCAAGAAACTCTTCATAATAGCCTGCATTTCAAATCCAGTTGTACCAAAAAAAACACACAAAAAAGTGACAACAGTGTAAGTATAGCTGTTTACTCTCTTAGTTTTCTCCCTTTTGAAGTTGGGGTGGGAGAATGAGGCCCTTACTCTTACTCTCATGGGATGTGTCCCCTTGGAGTCAGCCTGTGTCTTCCAAGGTCAGAGAGGTCCTGATGGCGTCACCACCCTGAGTGATCTTCACGGAGATGGAAGCCAAAGGCGCACCAGAGGGCTGCTGCCATTTTTGGCCCTGGGGTTTTGACCTTCTTTGCTGTATCCAGCACAAAGGCTCTGTTTATAATGATCGTTAACAAACATGACACTACCTTGAAGGAAGGATCAGGAAATTTAGACACTAATTTTGGTTTCAGTCCTGTAGCTCAGGGTGGATGGCTTGACTGGCCAGGAAAGTGAACTCCACTTGGCTTTTGTTTTTTTCTCTGAACCAGTGAAGTGACATCAGTTCTCTTGGGAAGGGTAATTGAGATAATGGGTAAAATTAATCCTCTTTTGCTGGGGAGCTGAATTATCCTTTATAGGATATAACTAATGTTAGACCTGAGGCTACAGGGAAGTCTCTAGGTGCTTATTTTCCTTGTTGTTCAGATATAGAGCACCTGGAAGTTATGGGGATTTTAACAAAACCATGAAATTTTGATAGTTTAATTGGATCTTAGGAACTAAGAATGTCTTTACTAGCAAAGAAG
>PVKM010033720.1:0-15858 GCA_004027735.1 Carollia perspicillata
CTCCAGTTTGCTCTCAGAACAGCTGAATGAATTATGCAGATGCTGTTTTGCTTTTAAATAAAAGAAAATTAATTTATCCCATGGAGATTATTTTGTTTTTCCTTACTAATAGGGCCTCCATCTGTGCCTTTACACAACATCACTAAGGAAAGCAGGAATAGAAATCACTTCTCAAGCTACAGCGTCACTCATTATTGATGTTTCCTGAATTTAAAAAAGTGTAAAATTTGCCTCCAAGACATTTGGACTTTTTCTACATAGCCTTCCATTTTCTAGTTATGGAGGTCAGGAAGGGATAAGATGGTTGTGGTATCACAACTCCAAGTTTGAGTTTGTACTCACTAATTACTGCATGATACTGAGAACCTGGAAAGAGTCGCCACTGCCTATGATGCTCTAGTTGCACAGGGATCATTGGATGAATAAATGTCACTCTCCTGTTCAGAACCTGCCAGTGGTTCTTAATCTCAATCCCGGTTAAATCCAAAACTTTTGCCATGACATACAATGACTCCTGTTCTTTCTTTGATATCATCTTTCACTGATATCTTCCCGACTCACTTAATTCTAGCCACAATTGGTTCTTTTCTGTTCTCCAAACACTGCAATAATGCTCACAATTATTACCCCAGATAGCTGCATGGTTTTCATCAATTCAAGCCTCTACACAAATATAACCTCCTAATGAGAGGAGTTCCCTTATTAGTACATGCCACCAACTTCATTCCATTCCCATTTATTGTCTTTTATTTTTTAAATAATATCTTTGAAGAGAACACAGAAATTGATTAACTGGTGTATAGCTTGACTCCCCTCGGCACATTAAATTGATATTTAATTGGGTGATCAGTTGACTTTATGTCCTTTTCTCTTTATTTTTTCTTCTCTCGATGTTTTCTACAGTACAGTGACTGGGTCCTTGGATGTTGCCTGATGTCAACTTAGGTAATTCTATTCTCAGCATCTCCTGGTCAGTTCTATTCCCTTCATTACCTAAAAAGTTTCTTCCCTTCTATTATTTCATGTCCTAAACCCAACTATTTTATTAACCAGAGTAACAATTCTCTTTCTATCTGTCCCTAGACAACCTCTAAACCCAATTCCAGGTTTGACTTTGTTTTTTCAACAAAAAATGAGCCATTAGCATCAAGGCCTCTGGCAAAGAGGGCAAAAAAGACAGATTGTGTTTTCCAAGTCACAGTACCTGATCAACATATGGCACCAAAACCCATTCCCAAATTCAATAATAACTGGAGTCCCAGGATAATTACATGGGTAAATGAATGTAAAATTACTCCTGAAATGATGGATTATTATTCATAGGAAAGGAATTTGGGGTATTAAAAAAGCCAAACTTCTCTTCACTTACTTCCTTGATTGGCATTAATTCTCCCTGTATGTTGTTTTTCTAACTCCCTTCTCTGAAGCACTACTTGTGACCATGGTTAGTGTCCATACTAACCAATAATTAACCCAGGAATTGCCTATCAAGGTGGTTGGCTCAGTAAAAAAAAAAAAGTCAGAAAGATTTTAATGGTATGCCACAACCTGCCCAAAATGTTTCTGGTCATAACCTAGGGAACTTAATAATCTTGTTGTGTATATCTACCATACACCTGGGGAGGCTCATCAACATGAATGCAGGTTCTGAGGCAAAAACTCATGAAACTGAAATTAGATCCTTCCTACTCAGCTAATAAAAGGCTTAAATTTGGAAAACATTTTATGGTCTCTCAGGCACACTTGTTACTGTTCTTAAAAGAAGTCCAGCAAACCTTGGGCTGTCATACCATAAACCAGAAGAACCATTCCCACTATTAAATATAGGTGAATGTCATTGATATAAAAATGGAATTTAGGGAGAGCAAGGTAACTTTCTTACTTGTCTTTGTCCTGGTCAGGCCCAATCTTTACTACATATCCAGTTCTGTACTCTAGTTGTTAAGGCAACAACAAGTACCCTGGGGAATGTTCAGAGATGAATGAAAAGGTCAGGAAGGTGGCGATAAACTACATGAGAAATTATGTTAAGGGACCTGAAGTTGTTCTTGGAGAAAAAAGAAACAGACAATTTTTTTTATTGTTGTTCAAGTACAGTTGTCTCCATTTCCCCCTCACCACCCTACCAACCCTACCCATCCCCACCTCCGAGGGTGGGATCCTACCCCCCTTTGGCTTTGTCCATCTGTCCTTTATATGTGTTCTTTGATGACCCTTTCCCTTTTTTCCTTTGTTATCCCCCCTGCCCCTCTGGTTACTGTAAGTTTGTTCTTTATTTCAATGACTCTAGTTATATTTTGCTTGCTTGTTTGTTTTGTTAATTAGGTTCCACTTATAGGTGAGGTCATATGGTATTTTTCTTTCACCACCTGGCTTATTTCACTTAGCATGATGCTCTTCAGATCCATCCATACTGTTTCAAAGGGTAGGAGCTACTTCTTTCTTTCTGCTGCATAGTATTCCATTGTGTAAATGTACCACAGTTTTTTTGATCCACTCACTTACTGATGGGCACTTAGGTTGCTTCCAGCACTTGGCTATTGTAAATTGTGCTGCTATGAATATTGGGTTGCATAGGCTTCTTTTGAATTGGTGTTTCAGGATTCTTAGGGTATAATCCCAGCAGTGGAATCACTGGATCAAAAGGCAGTTCCATTTTTAGTTTTCTGAGGAAATTCCATACTGTTTTTCACAGTGGCTGCATTACTCTGCATTCCCACCAACAATGTACTAGAGTTTCCTTTTTTCCACATCCTCACCAGCACTTGTTTGTTGATTTGGTTATGATGGCCATTCTGACTGGTGTGAAGTGTCATCTCATTGTGGTTTTAATTTGCATCTCTCTGATGGCTAGTGATGTTGAGCATCCTTTCATATGTCTCTGAGCCCTCTGTATGTCCTCCTTGGAGAAGTGTCTGTTCAGTTCCTTTGCCCATTTGTTAATTGGATTGTTTGTCTTCCTGAAGTAGAGTCGTGTGAGTTCTTTATATATTTTGGAGATCAAACCCTTGTCTGAGATATCATTTGCAAATATATTTTCCCATATCAATGGCTCCTTTTTCATTTTGCTGATGTTTTCTTTAGCCATGCAGAATCTTTTTATTTTGATGAGATCCCATTTGTTTATTCTTTCCTTTATGTCCCTTGCTCTAGGGGACACATCGGTGAAAATAGTGCTCCATGGAATATCTGAGATTTTACTGTCTATGTTCTCCTCTAAGACTTTTATGGTGTCATGACTTATTTTGAAGTTTTTTTATTCATCTTAAGTTTATTTTTGTGTATGGTGTAACTTGGTGGTCAAATTTCATTTTTTTTGCATGTAGCTGTCCAGATCTCCCAACACCATTTGTTGAAGAGGCACTTTTTCCTTCACTTTATGCTCCTGCTCCCTTTGACAAATATTAATTGACCAAAGAGATGTGGGTTTATTACTGGGCTTTCTATTCTTTTCCATTGATCTATGTGTCTGTTCTTATGCCAGTACCAGAATGTTTCAATTACCGTGGACTTGTAATATTGTTTGATATCCAGTATTGTGTTCCCTTCTACTCTGTTCTTCTTTCTCAAAATTTCTGTGGCTATTCAGGGTCATTTATGGTTCCATATAAATTTTGAAATGTTTGTTCTGTATCTTTGAAATATGCCATTGGTATTTTAATAGAGATTGCATTGACTCTATAAATTGCTTTGTGTAGGATGGACATTTTGATGATGTTAATTCTACCAGTCCTTGAACACAATGTATTCCTCCATTTATTTGTCTCATCTTTAACTTCTTTCTTCATTTGTGTAGTTTTCTGAGTACTCATCGATTACCACCTTGGTTAGGATTTTTCCTAGGTACTTTATTTTTCTTGTTGCTATATGAAATGGGATTTTTTTTCTGATTTCTGTTTCTGACATTTTGTTCTTCATATACAAAAATGCCTTCAATTTCTGAATATTGACTTTGTATTCACTGCTTTGCAAAATTCACTTATTAGATCAAGTAGTTTTTTTGTGGCCTATAGGGTTTTCTATGTACACTATCCTGTTATCTGCAAACAATGACAGCTTTCCTTCCTTCTTTCCATTTTGGATGCCTTTTATCTATTTTTCTTGTCTAATCACTGTGGCTAGGACTTCCAATACTATGCTGAATAGAAATGGTAAAAATGGATATCTTTGTCTTGTTCCTGATCTTAGTGGGAAAGCTTTTAGTTTTTGCCCACTGAGTATGACATTGTTGTAGGTTTCTCATATGTGGTCTTTATTATGTTGAGGTATGCTCCCTATACTGCCACTTTGCTGAGTGTTTTTATCCTAAATGGGTGCTGTGCCTTATCAAATGCTTTTTCTGCATCTATTGATATGATCATGTGATTTTTGTCTTTCCTTTTGTTTATGGGATATATTATATTTAGTGATTTGTGAATATTGTATCATCCTTGCATTCCCTGGTATGAATCCCACTTGATCATGGTATATGATCTTTTTAATGCATTGCTGGGTGTAGTTTATCAATATTTTCTTAAGGATTTTAGTGTCTATGTTCATCAGCCATATTAGTCAGTAATTTTCTTTGTTGTGCCTTTATCTGGTTTTGGGAGTGGGATGATACTGGATTCATAAAAAGAGTTTGGAAGTCTTCCATCTTCTTAGATTTTTTGGAATAGTCTGAGTAGGATAGGGGTAATGAAAAGCAAAAGCCTGTAACCAAGACTACTTTACTCAGCAAGGCTCTCAACAATTTTTGTCTTTAGGCTACTAAGGGACTTGTAACAAGACAAAGGGGACTGACATTTTTCAGGTAGTAGAGCTAGAGCTTCTGAGTGATAAAAGCTATACAGAGACAGATTTCACTTCAACTAAATTAAGAATTACCAAAAACTCAGAGCTGTCAGTGTATGGAACAAGCTGCTTTGGGAGGAAGCATGTTCTCTGCCATTGGAAATATGCAAGAAGAAGCTACCAGTCAGAGATAGTACAGAGAGGAATCACACATTAGGTATTATGGTTATTCTATATGACCTTTTAGGTTCTTTCTAAATATTAGGAATCTGCCATGATCTACTTACTCCATCTTTTTTAAATTGAAGTAAAATTTACATGACATTATATTAGTTTCAGGTATACAACATAATGATTCAATATTTGTATATATTGTGAAATGATCACCACAATAAGTTTAGTTAACATCTGTCACTAGCCTCTTCATATTTGACATTTCTTCTGCCTATGGAGAGAGGCCTTAAATATGAACAGAACTGCACAGAGTAGAGAGGGGGGAGAGAGGAATTTTCAATACATGGCATATGAATGGAGAATAACTTAGTATTTCCAAGGCTTTCCCATAGCCAGAGAAATGCTTAGGTCTCTGACATGTATCTATGATGCAATTAATGCTATCATGCCAAAAAAGCTTTATGAAGCTTTGAGATGTAGCCTATGATAGGGATGATTCAGGCACTTTGACCTTAAACCAAGTATTTTTTTAAATATTTTATTTATTTATCATTAGAGGGGAAAGAAAGAAGAGAGAGAGAGAAATATCAATGTATGGTTGCCTCTCATGCATCCCCTGCTGGAAACTAGCCTGCAACCCAGGCATGTGCCCTCACTGGGAATCGAACCGCAGTTGTTTGGATCTCAGGCCTGTGCTCAATCCACTGAGCTACACCAGCCAGGGCCCAAGTATTTCTTATATGCCCCTAGGCATTCTTTCTAGAAGCTTAGAGCCAGAATAAAACATCTCACCCATTTCTTGGAGTAATCAGTCACCAGATGCCATGGGGATCACTCTCTGCTTCAGAACTATATGTGTTGTTAAAGAAGATACAAGTCAAAAGGTACCTCAGAGATCATGTAGTCCAGTCCCTTTCACCACATGACATAGTTGAGAAGGTTGGGGTACACAGGGGTATATGTTTTTGTTTTGATGCCACAGAAAGTTTGAAACAAGGCCATATCTGGAATCCAGGACTCCTGATTCCATAATTACCCAACCACATAGCTTTTCCTCAGGTTTTTGAGGGATCAATAAATTATCCCACTCCTAAACCTCTAGCTAACTTTTTCTGATACCTTTCCTCTCATCTGAGCTCATTCAGGTGGAAAGCAGTAAAGCTTAAAAATTAAAAGCATGGGCTCCAGTTCTCTATTTTAGTGTCATTGGTTATATTTTGCTTGTTTGTTTGTTTTGTTGTTTAGGTTCTTGTTAAAGGTGAGATCATATGGTATTTGTCTTTCACCGCCAGTGACCAGAAGGGATAGGGGAGGGAATTTCAGGGGAAAGGGGGAAGGGTTTACAGGAACAAGTATAAAGGACACATGGACAAAAACAAGAGAGGGTGGAAATGAGAGGGAGTTGGGGAGGACTGGGGGTGGGCTGGGCAGGGAGTAAAAGGCAGAGAAGTGTACTTGAACAACAATTAAAATAAAAAATAAAAATAAAAGAACATGTTTATTAAATTTTAAAAAGTGTGGGCTCCAAAATTTGCTTGTGTTCAAAAGTCTGAATTTGCCATTTATTTATAACTCTGGGTAAGGTACCTAACTTCTCCGAACCTCAATTTCCTCATTTCTAAAGTAGGAATAATAATAGCTCAAGAGCCTTACATCTTAGGATACTTGTGGATTTGAAGTTTATTAATTTATGGCAAGAGCTTAGTAAAAAGCCTGATATTATGTACTCAATAAATGGTGGATATTATTGCTTATGCAACTGCTATTCACTGTATGCCTTTTTATACCAAGGACAGGGAAACTGATGAATAATTAAAAAATTATACTACAGTATGGTAGTAACTGCTACTATAAACTATGTCAGAGGCTATGATGACATAACGAAGTGGAAGAAAGTAGTATAGGGCTTGTGTGGAGGTGATTCATCAAAATAGCTTGAAGTGAGGAGGAATGTTCTTTCAGAGGCTAAGGGTTAAAGAGTACCACCTTGTTTCCTTTTTACTATAGTCATATGGTCCTCACCGTTGATCTAGTTCTGAGCTATGTCTACCTCAGATTCACTCCAAGGTGGACCTCAATATTTGCAGATGAGTGTTGAAGAGCTGTAGTTCTTTACATATTCTGAGCTTGGGATAAAATAGCGACAGGATAGTCTAGATATAAGGGCCATGTGATCAAAGTCATATGCAGGCTAAAATGTTTCCCTCCCTAGTACACATCAACACAATTGCAGTAAACTATAAACCAACAAAAAATCTAGAAATGTTACCATAGTCAAGTGCATAGAGCTACTATGCAGATAGACTTGGTATTTACAAATGGACAGAGCAGCCATAATTAAAATGCAAAAAAAAATTATCTTAAGACATCCTAAAAGTATCAAACATATACCAAACATTTACTTTATGGTGGACATTGTTCTAAGTACTTTATTCATGTTAACATTTAATCCTCACAAAAATCCTATGAAGTTGTAACTAATATTTTCATTTTACAGATAGGAAAACTAAGGCATTAAAGTGGTTAGGCAATTCTCCTAAGATCTCACAGCTAGGAAGTTCCTCAGATGAGATCTGAACCTGGCCATTTGGAAACTAGAGTTTAAGCTTCTAACCAGGACACTATTCACTTTATTTTTATTTATTATTAAAAATATTTTACTCTGACTTCCAGCCAAGATGGAGGTGTAAGTAGACACACTGTGCCTCCTTGCACAACCAAAAGAAGGACAACAACAATTTAAAAATAAAAAACAACCAGAACTGACAGAAAATCAAACTGTATGGAAGTCCGACAACCTAGGAGTTAAAGAAGAAACATCCATCCAGACCTGTAGGAGGGATGGAGATGGGCATCTGGGCAGAAAGGACTTGCAGCAAGGTGGTGGCTGGTGAACCTAGTGAGGTGATGGATTGTGGAGCGGGGCGCACAGGGCTGCAGCTGGCCCACAAGGCAGCAGTGGGTGGACCCGGCAAGGCGTAGGATTGAGGACTGGGTGGTCCCACATTCTCGGGCAGATAAACTGGGAAAAACAACTGGGGAGCAAGACAGACCACACAACCCAGGGTCCCAGGACAGGGAAATAAAGCCTGAAACCACTCATTGGAAATACCTGTGGGGGTTGAGGTGGCAGCTGGAGAAACTCCCAGCCTCACAGGAGAGTTTGTTGGAGAAACCCATAGGGTCCTAGAACATGCACAAAACCACGCACCAGAGAATCAACACCAGAAGGGGCCAATTTGCTTATGAGTAGTAGGGGAAGTGACTGAAATTCAGCAGAGATGGAGCAAGCACCATCATTCCCTCTTGGAGCACTTCCCCACATATAGTGTCACAATACAGCGACATGGATTACCCTGCCCAGGTAAATGTCTAAGGCTCTGCCCCTCACTATGTAACAGGTGTGTCAAGACAAAAAAAAAAAAAAAGCCCAAACAAAAGAATAGATCAAAGGTCCAGAAAAAATACAACTAAGCGACGAAGAAATAGCCAACCTATCAGATGCACAGTTCAAAACATTGGTAATCAAGATGCTCACAGAATTGGTTGAACTTGGTCACAAATTAGGTGGAAAAATGAAGGCTACACTAAGTTAAATAAAGGAAAATGTACAGGGAACCAATAATGATGGGAAGGAAACTGGGACTCAAATCAATGGAGTGGACCAGAAGGAAGAAAGAAACATCCAAGCAGAAAATAATGAAGAAACAAGAATTCAGAAAAATGATGAGAGGCTTAGGAACCTCCAGGACATCTTTAAACGTTCCAACATCTGAATTGTAGGGGTACCAGAAGGGGAAGAGGAAGAGCAACAAGTGGAAAAGTTTTCTGAACAAATAATAAACGAGAACTTCCCCAATGTGGCAAAAGAAATAGACTTCCGGGAAGCCCAGGAAGCTCAGAGAGTCCCAAAGAAGGTGAACCCAAGGAGGAACACACCAAGGCACATCATAATTACATTACTCAAGATTAAAATGAAGGAGAGAATCCTAGAAGCAGCAACAGATAAGAAGACATTTACCTACAAAGGAGTTCCCATCAGACTGTCAGCTGATTTCTCTAAAGAGACCTTACAGGCAAGAAGGAGCTGGAAAGAAGTATTCCAAGTCATGAAAGGCAAGGACCTACATCCAAGACTGCTCTACCCAGCAAAACTTTCATTTAGAATGGAAGGGCAGATAAAGTGCTTCTCAGATAAGGTCAAGTTCAAGGACTTCATCATCACCAAGCCCTTATTATATAAAATATTAAAGGGACTTATCTTAAAAAAGAGAAGATAAAAAATATGAACAGTAAAATTACAGCAAACTCACAACTATCAACAAGCACACCTAAAGCAAAACAAAAAATAAACTAAGGAAACAACCAGAACAGGAACAGAATCACAGAAATGGAGATCACATGGAGGGTTATCAACATGGGAGTGGGCGGGAGAGAGAGGGGAAAAAGGTATAGAGAATAAGTAGCATAGATTGTAGGTAGAAAATAGAAAGGGAGACAATAAGAATAGTATAGGAAATGTAGAAGCCAAAGAGCTTTTATGTACGACCCATGGACATGAACTGAAGTGGAGGAATGTGGGTTGGAGGGGGTGTGCAGGGCAGAGGGGAGTGAAGGGGGAAAATGGGACAACTGTAGTAGCATAATCAAGAAAATATATTTTTAAAATATTTTATTTATTTATTTTTAGAGAGGGGAAGGGAGGGAGAAAGAAAAGGAGCGAAAAACGTCAATGTGAGTTGCCTCTCCCACGCCCCCTACTGGGGGCCCCACTTGGCTCACAACCCAGGCATGTGCCCTGACTGGGAATCAAACCAGCGACCCTTTGGTTCACATGCTGGGGCTCAATCCACTGAGCTACAATAGCCAGGGCTATTTATTTTATTTTTAAATAAAAGTAATAACTTATGAGAATAACAACTAATGATTTATATTATGACACACTACTTCACATTTGTTATTTAATTAAATTCTCACCACCATTTGTAAGAGTGACTTTAATATTTCTTTGTATATGTATGAGGGACCTAGGAAGGACTGAGGAGATAATTCTCCACAGGCCATACACCTAGAAAGTAGCGAATTGTACACCCAAACCAGGTCTTTCGTTACCTGTAGATCACTGATGGATTTGAGACAATGATAGCAAAACACTTGAAATGTGTGTCAATCATGGCACTTAGTTACAAACAGGATAAGAAACATATTAAAGAATATTAGGCAGCTCGCTGGATCTCTTGGAATATGTGTGGGTAAGGACAGTATAAAGAGCCAGGTTGGGAGGTGACCCTGCCATAAATAAGGCTGAGGCCAAACCACAAGACTACTGAGAAAAAACTCACTGGGAGCAGAAACTGCAGGTCACATCACTAATGTCATGTTTTCCCCAACCACATGCTACTATTGCTACCTCCCCAGGAGGAAGTTCCTGCTCAGCACCTGTATCCTCATAATGACCTTTTCCAAATCACATTTTCAAACTGTGCACAGCTGATTAATGAATTTTAAATTTTATGTTTCTGCCCTACCTGAAAGAGAGGATAGGAAATCAAGCATCTGGCATATAGATTGGAGAGTTAAGACTCATTCTGTAAAATTCTCCACATATATAGGAACATCTTGAATGTGTTGGAAAACCACAAAGCATGACAAACATTTGTCCAAGAAAAAATATGGAATAGGACATGTGAGTATCAGATATATGGTTGAGGATACAGGTAAGCAGTAGATGGATCATTCAAACCAAAGACAGTGCGTGCATGTGTGTGTGTGTGTGTGTGTGTGTGTGTGTGTGTTTGTGTGGTTTCTGCAGCTTTTCTCTGGTCCCTATGAATTCAAATCTACAAACCCTTAACTCTGATAGCGAGTGCCTGATCCAGCACCTCCTGTATCCAGGAAACCAACAATACAGAGAAAAGCTACACTTAAGTAAAGAAATCAAGTGTCTGTGAGAATCTTTGTTGTCTCCAGGCAACAAATCTAACTTGCTCGGAAGGGTCAAATAAACATTATGTGTTCATGGAAAGACATGGAATTACAATATTAACGGTTTTTAGGATGCAAATAAGGTATCACTCAATCCTCAAAAGACAATTCTCCTTATTGTCTAGCTTGTACCTCTCATACAAAAATCAAAGCTCATCCGTTTCTATATTGTCTAAGAAAAGAAATGATAGTCAATGCTATCCATTCTTCTTTATACAATAACTCACTGTGAAAAACCATGAAGTTACTGAAGCTTATTATTTTCCTCATCTAAATGAGCCAGTTCTTATTCTATTGAAATAGTAAAGCACAAGCCTGAAGATTTAGTAAGGAAATTCATTGCAGTGTTATTTATGTAAGGAACAAGGTGAAAACAACCTGAATGCCACTGAATTAGGGAAATCTTGAATAAAGCATGAAAGCATCACTAGGATGTGGCAAGGAAATAGAAATTTAAGTTAGGATGGTAAGTCGGGGCCTCAGTGATAAGATAGTATTTGAGTGAAAATTTGAAGGAGGCAAGAAAGGGCACTATGCAACTAGCATGAAAAGAGCATCCTGTATAAAAGGAACAGCAAATTAAAAAAAAAAAGAAGAAGAATAAGTTCAATCCTTGGGAAAGAAGGTGCCTGGAATGTTAAAGGAACTGCATAGAAACCAGGTGGCTAGAGTAGAATAATAAAAGAGGTGAGTAACAGACGGTGTTAGAAAGGTAATGACACACTGAAGGAAACCAAAAACAAAAGGAAAAGACAACCTGCTGCTTGGGAGAAGATAATCAGCCAGTGATACATTTGGTAAGGGGTTAACATCAAAAATATTTAAGGAACTCATATAACTTAAGACCAGAAAACTAACAATCCAATTTTAAAATGTTCAGAGGACCTGAATAGACATATATCCAAAGAGGACATACAGATGGCCAATAGACATATGAAAAAATGCTCAATGTCACTAATCATCAGAGAAATGCCAATTAAAACCACAAGATATTACCTCACACTTGTCACAATGGCTATCACCAATAAATCAACAAAGTGTTGCTGAGGATGTGGAGAAAAGGGAACCCTAATGCACTCTTGGTTGAAATGCAGACTAGCGCAGTCACTGTGGAAGACAGTATGGAGATACCTCAAAAAATTAAAAATAACACTACCATATGATCCAGAACTTCCACATATGGATATTTATTAAAAGATCTCAAAAATAGTAATATGAAAATATATATGCCCTAGCTGGTGTGGCTCAGTGGATTGAGTGCCAGCCTGTGAACCAAAGGGTTGCTGGTTTGATTCCCAGTCAGGGCACATGCCTGGGTTGTGGGCCAGGTCCCCAGTGAGGGCCACATGAGACGCAACCACACACTGATGTTTCTCTCCTTCTCTTTCTCCCTCTCTTCTCCTCTGTCTAAATATAAATAAACAAAATATTTTAAAAAAGAAAAGAAATATGCATCTCTGATCTGTCATGGTGCGCATTTTATAGCCATACCCACCTCCCTCCCACAATTCCCTGGAGGTTTTTCCAAGTAGTTTCATGAATTTCTTTTGTATTGCTAAATGCAATAACCAAGGTATGGATGTACCAATTTAATTGACCATTCACACATAAAAGGGTATCTGAATTATTTTCACTTTTGGGCTACAACAAAGTCATTATAAACATTTCTGTGTAGGTTTTTGTGTGAACATATTTTCGTTTCTCTGGAATTAATACCCAAGAATGTAAATAAGTTGTATAGTACTTGCATGCTCCATTTCTTAAGAAATTGCCAAACTGTTCTCCAGAGTGATTATACAATTTACATTCTCACCAGCAATGTATGAAGACCCAGAGAAATCTGTGTCCTCAGCAGCACTTGGTGTTTTCACTATTTTGTAAAAGATTTTTTTATTTGTTTGTTTATTTATTTTTTAACAGAGGGGAAGAGAGAGAGAGAAACATTAATGTGTGAGAGAAACATCAATTATTTGGCTCTCACACACCCCCAACTGGGAATCTGGCCCACAACCCAGGCATGTGCCCTGACTGGGAATCAAACCAGTGACCTTTCTGTTCACAGGCCCGTACTCAATCTACTGAGCCACACCAGCCAAGGCTGTTTTTACTATTTTTTACTTTAGCCATTCTGATAGTTGTATAATGTTGCAATTTTAATTTTAATTTCCAGATACTGGTGATGTTGAACATCTGTTTATGTACTTCTGATTTGTATATCCTGTTCAGAAAATGTCTGGTCATCTTTTACTCATTTTCTAATTAGATTTTTAACTTTCTACTTATTGTATATTGTTTCTTTTTCTTTTTTAAACTGAGGTAAAATTCACCATATTAAAGTGAGCAGTTCAGTGATATTAAGTTTTTTTCTCTAGAATATTTTTAAATATTCATTTATTTTTAGAGAGAGGGGAAAGGAAGGAGAAAGAGGGAGAGAAACATCTATGTGTGGTTGCCTCTTGCATGCCCCCTACTGGGGTCCCAAATTAGCTCACAACCCAGGCATGTAGCCTGACTGGGAATCAAACTGGCAATCCTTTGGCTCGCAGGCTGGTGCTCAATCCACTGAGCCACACCAGCCAGGTGTGGCTTTAGAACATTTTAATGTTTATTGAAAAGTAGGAGCATAGGGTATGGGAACCTAAGCATTCTTAACAGTCTTTAAAGTAACCAAATTATTCAGTCAGGTTTTTTTTTCTTTTTTTTTTAATTGTTCAAGTACAGTTGTCTCCATTTCCTCCCCACCACTCCCCACCCAACCCCACCTCCCAGGATATTCAGTTTTTATTGAATTAATTTTTTATTGAATTTATTAGGTGATATTTAATACAATTATATAGATTTCAGGTGTACAATTCTATAATACATCATCTGTATATTGTTTTGTGTATTTACCACCCAAAGTCAAGTCTCCTTTGGTCACCATTTATCCCTCGTCCTTTACCTTATTCTATCTCTCTCCAGCCCCTTTCCCTCTGATAATCAAGATAAAGTTGTCTGGGTCTACGCGTTTCTGTTCTTAATCCATTTACCTTTTTCACCCAGCCACTCAAACCTCTTTCTTCTAACAGTGGTCAGTATGTCTTCTGTACCTTAAGTCTGTTTCTATTTTGTTTGTTTATTTTGTTCATTAGATTCCATAAATAAGTGAAATCATATGGTATTTGTCTTTCTCTGACAGGCTGGTGAAAGACAAATACCTGACAGGCTGATTTTTTAAAGATTTTATTTATTTTTAGAGAGAGAGAAAGAGATATAGAGAAACATTGATATGTGAGAGAAACATGGATCAGTTGCCTCTTGCACATGCTCCAAACAAGGACTAGACCCACAACTCAGGCATGTGCCCTCACCAGGAATCAAACCAGCAACTTTTTCCTTTGTGGATGATGCTCAGCCAACTGAACCACACCTGCCAGGGCTCTGACTGGCTTATTTTACTAAGCATAATACTTTCCAGGTCTATCCATGCTGTCACAAAACGTAAGATTTCCTTCTTTTATATGGCCAAGTAGTATTCCATTGTGTAAATGTACCACAGCTTTTCTACCCACTCACATACAGAAGGGCATTTAGGCTGCTTTTAAATCTAAACTATTGTAAATAATGCTGCAATGAATATAGGAGTACATGTATTCTTTCAGATTAGTGTTTCTGGTTTCTTGGAATAAATTCTTATATATATTTATTCCTGGTGTGGCTCAGTAGATTGAGTATGGGCCTGTGAACAGAAAGGTCACTGGTTTGATTCCCAGTCAGGGCACATGCCTGGGTTGTGGGCCAGATTCCCAGTTCGGGGTGTGTGAGAGTCAAATAATTGATGTTTCTCTCACACATTAATGTTTCTTATATTTATTTATATATATATAAATATATATTTATATATATAAATATATAATAATATGCATATATATTATATGCAATATATAATATGCATATATATAATATGCAAAATAAATATAATATTTTGCTTGTTTGTTTTGTTGTTCAGGTTCCTGTTAAAGGTAAGATCATATGGTATTTGTCCTTCACCACCTGGCTTATTTCACTTAGCATAATGCTTTCCAGTTCCATCCATGCTGTTGCATAGGGTAGGAGCTCTTTTTTTCTTTCTGCTGCATAGAATTCCATTGTGTATATGTACCATAGTTTTTTGATCCATTCATTTACTGATGGGCACCTAGGTTGCTTCCAGCACTTGGCTATTGTAAATTGTACTGCTATGAACATTGGGGTACATAGGTTCTTTTGGTTCATGTTTCTGGGATCTTAGGGTATAAACCTAGCAGTGAAATTGCCAGATCAAAATGCACATCCATTTTTAGTTTTCTTAGAAAATTCCATACTGTTTTCCATAGTGGTTGTACCAGTCTGCACTCCCACCTGCAGTGTACTAGGGTCCCCTTTTCTCCATATCCTCTCCAACACTTGTTGTTTGTTGCTTTGTTTATGATGGCCATTCTTACCAGTGTAAAGTGGTATCTCATTGTATTTTAATTTGCATCTCTCTGATAGCTAGGGATATTGAGCACCTTTTCATGTGTTTCTGGATCCTCTGTATGCCCTCTTTGGAGAAGCATCTATTCAAGTCCTTTTACCATTTTTTTAATTGGATTGCTTATCTTCCTAGAGTGGATTCATGCAAGTTCTTTATATATTTTGGAGATTAAACCTTTGTCTGAAGTATCATTGGTAAATATGTTTTCCCATATGGTTGGTTCTCTTTTTATTTTAATGCTGTTTTCTTTGGTTGTGCAGAAGCTTTTTATTTTGATGAGATCCCATTTGTTTATTTTTTCCTTTATTTCCCTTGCTCTAGGGGACAAATCAATAAAAATGTTGCTGTGTGAAGTATCTGAGATTTTCCTGCCTATGTTCTCCTCTATAACTTTAATGGTGTTCTGGCTTATATTTAAGTCTTTTATCCAC
>PVKM010033721.1:0-15854 GCA_004027735.1 Carollia perspicillata
CTCCAGCCACCTTTCCAGTGACACCCACTTCCTGCTCTTAACTCCTGGGCCATTAAAAAAAAAATCAAAGCAAAGAGGCCTTAAGTTAACAGAGCGGGGAGGTAACAGAACTCAGTGTAGCCTTCAAGCTTGGCCCTATTTTTAATTAAGGAGTCTCAGTTAAACCTCGGTTTCCTCTTCTGGAACATGGAGAGCACCAGTCCTGCTCCCATTTATTTCAGTGATTTGGCACTAGGGTGGCTTTTGAAGCTGGGAGGCAAGAGGCCAATTTGGATGGGGCTCCAACCTCCCCTAACCCCCACCCTTCTTGCCTCTCTCTCAGCCTCAGTTTCCCATCTGCTCAATGAGGATCTTGGAGTAGCTCCTCCCTGGACCCTGTCTCCAGGCCCTGAGTCTGTGCTTGGGCCCAGATGTAGCCCTGTCAGTTCTTCCGCAGGGAAGCAGGCCCAGATGGTATTGTGATCTCCCCTCACACATTAGGAAACCAAGCCTGCCTCCTCCCAGCCTTGGATTCAGGAAGCAGCTGGCAAGAATGATAGCTGCTTAGGCTGCTTGGACTGGGAGTATCAGGAATGGAATGGCACATGGTGCTATCTCAGTCTCCTTGGCCACTGTGGAGGGTCCTTGCTTCACCTGCCTCTTCACTGACCATCTTCTCTTGTCCCTCTTCTCTCCCTACAGCTGAAGGCAGATGTTGTCCCAAAGACAGCAGGTAAGACAGTGCCTGGGGCCCTCCTGAGTCTGGTCTAGGTAGAAGGAAGAGAGGGGCAAGGTGAGGTGGGTGCGCTAGCAAGAGGAGTTGGGGCAAGGGAATCTAGGACCAGGCGGGAGTACCATGTGTGGCTCAGCTGCTGTGTACACTGGGGCAGCCTTCTGTCTCTCTCTGGGCTTCAGTGTGGGCCTTGCCCACCTGTCTGGTAGTAGTCTCAGTATCAGGAGAAGGCACATGCAAATTTCCCTGGGACAGCTTCCTCCCTCCTGGTGCCCAGTGTGGCAGGGTGGTGGATCACAACCCTTGAACTCCCTGCCTAGCTGACCTGGTGCTGGAACAGCTAGGATTGTGTCACTCTGCCACAACGTCAGCTCTGCCACTGACGTTAGTGACTAGTCCCAGGTCACACAGCCAGAGCAGACCTGGGGTGGGCCTAGAGTCTTCTGTGCCCTGCTCACCTGGGGGATTAGAGGGGATGCTGGCTGGAACAAGGTGTCACCCTGGGAGTTGAGTTGCGGCCTGACCCTTTTGACCTGCCTCTCCCCTCCCTCAGAGAACTTCCGAGCCTTGTGTACTGGGGAGAAGGGCTTTGGCTACAAAGGCTCCACGTTTCACAGAGTGATTCCGTCCTTCATGTGCCAGGTACTGTGCCCTCTGTGCTCAGGTTCCTTTTCTGTAAGTGGGGATAAGAATGGGGGCCATTCACAGGAGTGCTACGAGGACTAATGAGCGAACATGCGCTTGGTGCTTGCAGAGTACTAAATGGAAGGCAACTGTAATGACTCTTGGCCTATACTCTCACCCTGAGAAGCTTGAACTTGTCTCTGCTGCTTTTGCCCTCCCCTGCCCCTGAAATTAAGCAACAGGGCAAGTGACAGGATGGCCCTGCCCAGCTGAGTTGGGAAAGCTGAGTCTGTGGAGGGGGCATTGGCATTCAGTGTGGATGTGCAAGGGAAGTAGATCTTAAGGTTTTAGAGGACTAGTGTATTCAGACAGTCTCTGCCCTCTGTGTATCACACTGAGCACATGGCATGGGAGAAGAGAAAGAGGAGGGAGAGAGAGGGCACAGACGAGAACATATAGGTCTGGACTTGGAGTTTCTCTTTGCAGAGAAAGCATCTCTCAGTTGAATGAATATATTCCTGAGTCATGTGCCCTGCCCATTTGTCAGAGGCATTGGTATTGCTGTGTCAGGTTTTAGGGTAGCTTTTGGCAGCAAGAACTTCCTCGGGGGTCAGGACCCATGCTTCCTTGGGGACTGTCCTCTGTTAGGTCAGACCCTGGTAGGTCAGGAGTTTGTGTCCTGAGGCAAGGGCATGGATATCATGACCTTTTTGAAGTCTTTTTCAGCCTTGAATTCTCTCCCCATTCCCTCCACCCTACCTTGGTGGCTGTAATCATATGGTGGTGTCAGTGGGTTGGGGCTAGGCTTGCTGATGTGACAAGTGCCATAGGAGGGGCAGGGAGGTTGTGGCATGGGATAGGCTTCGCCAAGCCCTGTGTCTCCCAGGAGCTGAAGTGAGTGTCCTGAGCCGAGCCATTGTCTTCCTCTGAACAGCAACAGGCAAGGGTGGAGACTTCCAAAGTTGCAGGGCTTGCTGAGGCATGAGCTGGCATCACCGGGGGCCAGGCCAGGATTTTGAGTTGTCCCTCTCTGGGGACACCTTATTGGCATTTGTGAATACTTCAGCTGCCTGGTAGGTCATCCCTATGACCTGAGAGAGTCCCATCTCAGGAAAATGGTACCATGGCCTAAGGCTGGGGTGCAAGCCATTGGGCTCTTCTGGCCATGGAAGCCTCAGACAAGGCCTGAGGAAGGATGTCATACCTGGGTGGACTCTGTACTGGGTGTATAAGGCAGAGGGACACCACTGGGCATGGTCAGTGGAAGATACTAGACAGGGACAGGATTGAGTTTAGGGAATTGGCTCTGTGCCAACTGCTGCTGCTCCGCACAGACCAGACATGGGATCGGGGGCTCCTGGATGCCTCCCTGTTTATTCTCCAAGAGCTGTGAGTAGGAAATTAATTATGGATCCCTAAGAATCTTGTCGTTGGTCATCACATCAGTTCCTTTGAGGATCATTTAAAAACTTGCTCAGACAAAAAGTGAATCATTTGGAAACAGGAGAGTTATGCTAGAAAATATTTAAGTTTATTTTAGTTTTGCTTATTTTCTTTAATATTTTATTAGTCCTTATATAATTAGGTGCTTTTTGACTCCTTTGCCTGAAGGGCTTCTGGTGGGGTGGGCCTTAAGAGGGTTGGGGGCTTCCCAGTGCTGCAGCAATGTTCCCTGCCAGCTCGGGGTGACAGCCACTCAGAAGGTGCTCTGTACTCACAGGCTGGAGACTTCACCAACCACAACGGCACCGGGGGAAAGTCTATCTATGGAAGCCGCTTTCCCGACGAGAACTTCACACTGAAGCATGTGGGGCCAGGTGAGTGGGGGGTTGCCATTTCCTGGTCTGAGGCCCCAAGCTTTGACCCAGCCCCTGCCCTTCCCAGTGGGCCTGAGGGGCTGCAATCTGATCACCGATTGTTCAGTATCTGATTGTGCCCCTACCTTTCCTTCAGTGCTCCTTCAGTGGTGGTTTGTAGGGTTTTGCAAGAGCTTTTCCATTCTGAGCTCTCAGTTTAAAAATAAACCGTCATTTGGAAACTTGACAAGGGGGAGAGCCTTTAAGCCAAACTCCAGTGTTTTGTCACCTTTGGGATTCAACGTACAATGTGGAAAAGTCTAGAATCAAGGGTAAGGGTTCCGCTTTGGCTCTACCATGAGTGCTTCTGCAAGGCCCTTTCCTTCCTCTGGAGCTGCTCATCCCCTGGGCCTTGGCTTCCTCTTCTGAGCTCCAGGCTCTTCAGACTCACATGTTCTCGATGTGGCTTGGCCATCTGCTCTTTTGAGTGACTTCCCAGTTGAGATGCCTCTGTAGGCAGCGTGGCTCACCCCTGCTTGTTTTTGCAGGTGTCCTGTCCATGGCAAATGCAGGCCCCAACACCAACGGCTCCCAGTTCTTCATTTGCACCATAAAGACTGACTGGTGAGTTCTGTGCTCCTGGCTCCAATCCCTCTAAGAACCAGGGGCAGTGTCACAGCAGGAGGAGGGTTTGTGTGTTCTCTGAGGAAGGTCTGCTCTGGGACAGTAGCCCTCACCAGGATTGTGTATCTGTATGAGAGAGAAAGTTCCTGAGAGGATCGAGGGAGAATGGGGGCTGTTCTGGCAGCTCTGTCTTAATTAGACTTCCCATAGTCACTATCAGCTGGAATTTTTTTTAGTGTATTTTGCACACATGTGCAAAGTACAGGCCTCGAGGTGGCCTGTCGTAGAAACCCGTTTGCCTGGTTTTACCTGTTGTTTTCCAGGCTTATCTCCACCACGGAGTGTACCTTAGGAAACACCGTGGTAGACATTTGGATGTCACACCACAGTTTTCATCAGACCTTAGCAAAGGCCTGCAGGTAGCCATGAGCTCTCTTTCCCATATGTCCATGGTTTTTAGGGATGTCTTCCCTGGTAAATTTTCCACTCAGGGATAAGTTTCTCTGCCCAGAATCCCTTGTATCCCAGTCCTGGGCATTTGGGTTGAGGGGACAACAGCTGCCCAGGAACTAAGACTTACTAAAGCCCCTTTCTGAGGACTTTAGGGAGGTCTGGGTGATGGCCTCCAAGCCAAAAGGGACGTGGATGTCAGGGCTCGGCAGGTGGTTGCTGGCTCTTCCTGCTTTTGTGCTCCTTCCATGGAACCAAGCCTTAATGGATCCTGCAGTTCCATCCTTGACTATAGCCAGTCTTAGCCTTGCTGGCACTAAACTAAGCTGCCTTTTAGATTCTTGGAACTCTCTCAAGTAGAGAACTGCTCAGGACTTACAGTCTCATCACACTTGTTACCTTGGCTCTCACCTCATGATTCATGACTATTAAAATAGCTACATTTACACAGACCTTTTATTTCCTTAGAGTAGTTCAGCACCCTATAATATCCCTGAGCAGAGCAAGAATAGCACACTTTTCATAGATAAGGTAGCCAGGCAAGGTCACACAGCATGGGGTAGCAGAACATGCCCTGGAAGGAGGCCTCCTCCCATATATTTCGGAGAGCTCAGTAAGGCTTGATACCAGGAGGTTTGGGGAGTGGATCCAGCTTTTTGGTGTGCATTCCTTTCAGAATTGCTGTTTTTGGTAGATAGTTCCACAAAGAAGTGACCATGGTGTTGGTTGACGTTGCATTACTGCCATTGCTGTTCACCTGGCTCACCTATCCTCACAGGTTGGATGGCAAACATGTTGTGTTTGGCCACGTCAAAGACGGCATGGATGTTGTGAAGAAAATAGAATCGTTTGGCTCCAAGAGCGGGAAGACAACCAAGAAGATTGTCATCACAGACTGCGGCCAGTTGAGCTAAACCAGGATGCTAGGCCCACAGCAGCTCTACCTGTGTGTTGTCTCACCCAGGTGACTGCCTTGGCCTCCCAGTGAAGGTGTCCTATAGAGATGCCTGTGCTTGCTCCGTCATCTCCATGTGCTCAAGGAAGGCGTCTAAGGAATGTCAGACCTCCCCAGGACCCACTCAGTGCCCACCCTGCCTCATGACCCTGTTTCTGGACCCCCACTGTGGACATCCTGTCACTGCTACTCATTGGGCATCAGCTGTGATTATCCAGCCCAAGCTCATGTGCTTTGGGTTTCAGGGGTGGTTATGGGTTAGCTTCAAGTTCAGGTTTCTGCCTTTTCCTTGACCAAGGGGGAAGCCAGTTGCTGCAAAAAGGGCTATTGTGTAGCTGTCTAATGATGTCTTCCTAGCTGGAATAATTTAATTAACAAGACTGTTTGGAGATAATGCTGTGACACTAACTCTTCTGTGCTGTGACCTGAATTGGTGGCCCAGGCCACAGAACTCAAGAGGAACACAATCAGGGCTTTTGTGAAGGGTCTCATGGCTGAGGCCTGTTTATCACAGCCACCGTGAATCCCGTCAGTTTGTTGCTGTTTATGGGGTAGAAGCAGATAAACCTGGGAACAAAGCCATTGTGAGACGTGCCTACTCAATGCGAATCCCGCATGGAAAACGGAAATGGCCTGTGGGTGCCGTGGGCTCGGGAGAAAGCAAACGTGGATTTCCTGGTGGGCTTTGATTTTTCTGTATTTAATAATTTAAATCCACTGATTATGTATTAATATACTTCAGGGACATTTTATTTGTGTTCACCTTAAATGTGAAAATAAATCCTATTTTCTACAAAGACCATCTGTCTGGTGTCTGGTGGTTTTAGGAAACAGTGTTTGTAACCCAACCTTAATGGAGTTGCCCCGTGTCTGGTGCAATGTTGAGGGCATTCCGTGGACTGTCATTTAATCTTGAGCCACCCAGTTTTACGGCTGAGGAAATGGGCTCAGGAAAACTATATCAATGACCAGAGGTTTTCCGTGAGCACTGGTTTCACCCTGCATCCCAGCTCTGTTCTTGGTGACCCTGAGCCTCAGTTTTCCTCAGCTGTACAATGGTGTGACTATGATGCCCACCCTGCAGGATGGTGAGGGTCAGATGTGCTGCATGTGCATGTGAAAAGCATAGCATGTTGGGGACTTCCAGTCAAGATGGAGGTGTAGGTAGACACGCTTCACACCCTTGTGCAACCACAAAAAGAATTACAACTAAATTTCAAAACGATGCCTGGAACTATTTAAAGAAGCCACATTCATCCAGGCAGGTGCCTTTTACAGGGAGTCAAAGCAGCTCTACCTAATACACAGAAACAAACACAGGGAGGCTGCCAAGTTGAGGAGACAAGAAATATGGTTCAAATGAAAGAATGGAACAAAACCCTGGAAAAAGAACTAAATGAAATGGAGATAGTCAACCTTACAGATGCAAAGTTCAAAACACCAGTGATCAGGATGCTGAAAAGAACTCATTGAATACAGCAACAACCTAAAGGAAGAAGTGAAGGCTAAATGAGGGCTACATTCACTTCATAAGTGAAATAAAGAAAAATCTACAGGGAACCAACAGTAAAGGGGACAAAGCCAGGATTCAAATCAACGATTTGGAACATAAAGAAGAAATAAGCATCAACCAGAACAGAAGAAACAAGAATTCAGAAAGAAAAAACAAAAACAAGGCTAGTATAATATGAAGCCTCTGGGACATCTCCAAATGTGTCAACATCAGAATCATAGGGATGCCAGAAGGAGAAGAAAAAGCAAAAAATTGAAAACTTATTTTAAAAAATAATGAAAAAAAACTTACCTCATTTGATGAAGGAAATAGACATACAAATCCAGGAATCACAGAGAGTTCCAAACAAATTGGACCAAAAGAGGACCACACTGAGACACATCATAATTAAAATGTCAGAGGTTCAAGACAGAATCTTAAAAGCAGAGAGTTACCTTTAAAGGAATACACATAAGACTATCAGCTGATTTCTCAAAAGAAACTTTGCAGGCAAGAAGGGACTGGCAAGAAAAGTGATGAAAATCAAGGACCTGCAACCTAGATTACTCTATCCAGCAAAGCTATCGTTTAGAATGGAAGGGCAGATAAAGTGCTTCCCAGATGTCAAGCTAAAGGAGTTGATCATCAGCAAAACATTATTACATGAAATGTTGAAGGGACTTATTTACAAAAAAAGATGATCAAAGCTATAACTGTTAGGCAACAAATTCACAACTTTCAACAACTGAATTTTAAGCCCAAACAAACTAAGCAAACAACCAGAACAGGAACAGAGTCATAGGTACAGAGATCATTTTGAGGATTATCAGCTGGGAGGGGGAAGGTGGGGAATGGGGGAAAAGGTGCAAGGATTAAAAAGCATAATTGGTAGGTACAAAATAGGGGGATTTTAAGAATAGTATAGAAAATGGAGAAGTCAAAGAACTTCTCCATTTTTTTAATATATGCACAACCCCTGGACATGAACTAAAGGCAGGGGAGATGCTGAAGATAAGGGGAGTACTGGACAGAGGTGGGGCAAAGGGGGAAAATTGGGACAACTGCAATAACATAATCTATGATGTACTCAAAAAAAAAAAAAAAAAAACCAGCATGGTTCCTGGCACATTTTAGTAAGTACTCTGGGGTAACAGAGATGATGACATTTCCACATGTCAAGGTTTCCTTCCTCCCTCCCTCCTTTCCTCAGATACGTTTATGGGTTATCAGAGAGACAGAACACCAACACGAGAGAAACATCAGTTGCCTATTCTACATGCCCCCATTGAAGACGAAACCCACAACCTTCTGGTATACAGGATAAATCTCTAACCAAATGAGCCACCCAGCCAGGACCCATGTGTTAGGCTTTTAGAGGAGAAGGATCTAAGATCATCCAAGGTTAGGCATGGACTTCACTATCCTAGATGTGCCATTTAAATTTGGAATTAACTTCTAGGTGTTTCTGAACCCACAGGAAAGGCAGATTGGGAGGAAGACAGAGCTTCCTCAAACATCCAGATATGGCACAGTCCAAACAATGGAATAATCTCATTCTGATCACAATGTGAATAGAATTACTTCACATTGGGGTTCCCTGAGTCAGATTATGTGTGGTCACATGTCCTAGTCATTCTGAAGTCTGTAGCTAGACTTGGGTCACTTGGAGTATGGGGTTGTTTGTCAGGTTTTGTGAGGTCACAGGTTGATGTAGTCACTGAGGTCATGGCTGGATTGGATCATTTGGAATCATGGAGGGTTTCCATGAAGTCAGTTCAGCTGCATGGATTGGGAGGCTCAGCCAGCCTAGCATAGTTTTTAAACAAGAGCCTCAGGGGTCCTCAAAGTAGAACAAGGGGAAACAGCCAGGGGCCCCTGAACCCCATTCTCAATTAGGTATCCTCCATTTTTTGCAATTGGGTCTCTACAAGTAATTTCATTTGAAGAATGGAATCTTGAGCCAAGTAATAATAATTGGTAATTGCTCATCTAGTCCAACATTTTACAGATAGATACACTGAGGATCCAAAAAGGAGACATGATTGCCTAAGGTGAGCCTATGAGTCACCTGACAGAGCAGGGGCTGGGACTCCAGCCCCACTAGCCAAGAGGCCAGTTTATGTTGGAGGCCTTCCAGAAAGCACAGGCTTCTGCCCTCCAATCCTACATGTTCTGAGGTCACATCTTCAGTCCCTGCATGGTTTTCTCTTGACCTCTGGGGACTCTAGGAAGCAGAGGTGCTATTGACAAGTTTGAGCAACAGTCTCTTGAGGTATGACCTTCAGGCCCTGTGGTAATTTCTGAGGGGGTCTCAGGGTCACAGAGTCTGTGGGGCTTGTGCTTATAGATCATTCCCTTTTTAATGGGGGGAGAGGGAGAGAGGAGCAGAGAGAGAGATGGAGAGAGAGTGTGTGTGTGTGTTTCGACCATCAAATGGAATCTGATGAATGGGGACAGAGCCAGTACACAGGAATTTCCTAAAAACTGTTTCCTTAAAATGGGGCCATTAGTGCCATTCTCTTCCCAGCACTCTGCACAAGGGCCTGAGCCCAGTCTTATTTCTTATACAAAACAGGAGCCTAGCTAGTATACAAATAAGACACTGACTTATTGCTGGCACGAGGTACCTTATGCATGAATGAGGCAGTGAGTCATACACATGCTGTCAGAAATGTAATCACATGATGTCATGTAAACACATTTAAATATCTGAAATAACATTTTTCTCTGACAACATGTGATAGCTTTTCATGATGACTTCGGTGAAATTGAAGTCACACACTTTACACGTATAGGTGGATGACTTTTGGCAAATTCATACACTGAGTAACTACCACTAAATTAACATTTCCATCTCTCCAGAAAGTTACCTTTCTGCCTCTTCCCAGGCAGCTGCTGAATTCTATCACTATAGATTAATTTTGCCTGTTCTAGGACTCATTTTTTAAATATATTTTATTGACTATGCTATTACAGTTGTCCCATTTTCCCCTCTGCCCTGCACACCCCCTCTCACCTGCATTCCCCCACCCCACCCCCCGCTTTAGTTCATGTCTTTGGGTCATGCATATAATCCCTTTGACTTCTACATTTCCTGTACTATTCTTAACCTCCCCCTGTCTGTTTTCTACCTACCATGTATGTACTTATTCCCTGTACCTTTTGCCCCATTCCCTCCATCCTCTTCCCTGCTGATAACCCTCCATGTGATCTCCATTTCTGTGATTCTGTTCCTGTTCTAGTTGTTTACTTAGTTTGTTTTTGGTTTTAGTTTTGTTTTTTTTTTTTAGGTTAGGTTGTTGATAATTGTGAGTTTCTTGTCATTTTACTGTTCACATTTTTTATTTTTTTCTTACATAAGTCCCTTAACATTTCATATAATAAAGGCTTGGTGACGATGAACTCCTTTAACTTGACCTTATCTGAGAAGCACCTTATCTGCCCTTCCATTCTAAATGGTAGCTTTGCTGGATAGAGCAGTCTTGAATGTAGGTCCTTGCCTTTCATGACTTAGAATACTTCTTTCCAGCCCCTTCCTTTCTGTGAGGTTTCTTTTGAGAAATCAGCTAATAGTCTTATGGGGACTCCTTTGTAGGTAGCTGTCTCCTTTTCTGTTGCTGCTTTTAAGATTCTCTCCTGCCCTGGCTGGTGTAGCTCAGTGGACTGAGCACGGGCCTACGAACCAAAGGATCGCAGTTCAATTCCCAGCCAGGGCACATGCCTGAGTTGCAGGCCAGTTCCCAGTAGGGGGACCCATGACAGGCAACCATACGTTGATATTTCTCTCCTTCTCTCCTTCCCTTCCCCTCTAAAGATAAAGAAATAAAATATTTTTTTAAAAATTAAAAAAAATTTCTCCTTATCTTTAATCTTGGGTAATGTAATTTTGATGTGCTTCCTTGGGTCCAACTTCTTTGGGACTTTCTGAGCTTCCTGGACTTCCTGGAAGTCTATTTTCTTTGCCAGACTGGAGAAGTTCTCCTTCATTATTTGTTCATGTAAGTTTTCAATTTCTTGCTCTTCCTCTTCTCCTTCTGGTGTCACTATGATTTGGATGTTGGAACATTTAAAGTTGTCCCAGAGGTTCCCGAGCTTCTCCTCATTTTTTTGAATTCTCGTTTTTTCATTCTGCTGTGGTTGAATGTTTTTTTCTTCCTTCTGGTCTAAACCGTTGATTTGAATCCCAGTTTCCTTCCTGTTATTGTTGTTTCTGTGTACATTTTCCTTTATTTCACTTTTCATAGCCTTCACTTTTTCCTCTATTTTGAGATCATACTCAACCAATTCTGTGAGCATACTGATTACTAGTGTTTAAACTCTGTATCTGATAGGTTGCCTATCTCTTTGTCACTTAGTAGTTTTTTTCTTGAGCTTTGATCATTCTTTCATTTAGGCCATATTTTTTATCTCAGCACACCTGTTATGTAGCAGGGGGTGGAGCCTTAGTTTATTTGCCTGGGCAGGGCAACCCATGTGGTTGTGCTATGGTGCTATATGTGGGGGAGGAGTCCTAGAGGGGAAATGATGCTGCTTTTTCAGCTCTCCGCCAGTTTTCAGCCACTTCCTCTGCTAACTACAAGCAAATTGGGCCTTTCTGGTGCTGATTCCCAGGTGGGAGGCTTTGTGTACATTCTAGGACTCTGTGGGTCTCTCCTATGAGGCTAGGAGTTTCTTCTGCCTCAGCCCCCACAGGTTTTTTCAGTCAGAGGTTTTGAGGCTTTATTTCCCCGTTTTGGAACCCTGGGTTGCTCGGTCTGTCTCACTCTCCAGTTGTTTCTCCTGATTTATCTGCACACAAATGTGGAACCGCATGCTCCGCCAGCTGCCACCTTGCCATGAGTACCCTCTGCCTGGCTGCCCATCTCTGCCCCTCCTGCCAGTCTAGATGAATGTTTCTTCTTTAACTCCTTGCTTGTCAGACTTCCTTCCATACAGTTCTATTTTCTGTCAGTTCTGGTTGTTTTTTGTTTTTAAATTTCTTGTTGTCCTTCTTTTGGTTGTGCAAGGAGGCAAAGTATATCTACCTATGCCTCCATCTGGGCCGGAAGTGCCAGGACTCTTATTTTTATCAATGGACTCAGACAAGATTTACTTTGTGTCTGATTTCTTTAGTGTCACATGTATGAGAACATGGAGAGTTTCATATCCTCTGGGCTCTGTGGCTTGTTGGGCCATGAAAAGGAAGGTTGATAAGTGTTTCTCAGTCTGGTAAGGCCTACGCAGTGCTTCTCCTAGGAATCATGGGATGCCGGTAAAGCATGCAGATTACTGGGCCACCCCTGAGACCTACAGAACACAGATGTCTGTGGATGGGATCTAGGAATCTGAACTTTAGAATAATAATTCTGCTAAAGTTGTGAATATTCGAGTGAAGGCCAGAGTGGGCAAGATTGAAAAGGGAGGGCATGGCTCACCACTTGAGTCATTGTTTACTTCTAGACACATTTTTGCTGGATGCTCTTGCTTGAGTCATGACTGGGATGGTGGGTGGGGCAGTCTGTTCACCCCCAGCTTCATGAGGCTTCTGGTCTGTTTCTCTGAAAAACCCTGGCTACTACACATATCTTCATTTTTCTACTTATAAAACCAAATGAAATTGTAAAGATGTAAATGTTACATAAATATGTAATATAGAAAATTAAAATTGCCTATAACCCTATCATTTTAATAGTTGTATAGGTCTTGGCATTTGCTTAAGATGTAGAAAGCTGCAAAAACCATAATTTCTACCCAACACTTATAAAAAGCTGAATAAATGATATAACCATAACTCCCCTTGAGTTCATCAGAAAGGCAACCAGGTGATGTGAATTCCAAAGAGGAACAAAACCTCGTAAGGAGAGACAGGACAGACAGGACATGTGATGTGGCGGAGCTCTGCAGGAAGACATGGCCACAGAACAAGTGGGGAAAAGGAAATTGGGTAAAATTTTAATGAACTGTTAAAGGCTGGTATGTCTGTCTAATAGCTGGGGGATCCCCACAGAAAGTGGGCTCATGCTCACTTGCCAGGTCTCCCCCCCAGTTCTTCACTGATGCTCAGGAGAAAGACTGGGGCATGGCAGAGGGCCCAAGGAGCCTGCCTTGGTGTGCAGGCCTGTGGAGATCTTCAGCTCCTGGAGAAAGACACGAAGCCATTCTCACTTCCCCAGATTCTTCTCCCCCGTGAAGCACAATTCTTAATGCACTGAGGGGAGGGCAATACTCCCTTCACCCCCAAAGAAGAAAAAATTATAAACCTCGTGAGGGGCCAGAAGACATCCAGGGCCCAAGATCCTGTACTGATACCAACCAGAAATCAGCTACCACTGGGGGAAGGGGCAAATGCACACTTAAGACATGCCTTAGGCTGAGGCTGGACCAGGACAAAAGAGAGCCCTCCTGCCCCCACCCCAAGCCTAGTCTACTGCTGGGGGAGAAGGAAAGGCATAGAGAGAGATACCCTCCATGCTGCAGGAAGCTGGAAGTGGAGTCCAAACAGTGAGAGAAAACCCTTCAGCACCCCAGCTTTACCCCAAGCACCAGGCAGGAGTTGCCCACTGCTACAGGAATTTGCAGTGTGGCTCTGAAGGTAAAGCCACCAAAAGCCAAACCCAACTCAACTCCTGAAGAGCAACTCCATTCCCTGCAATAAAGAACTGAAGCAAGAAACAGCACACCCATTTTCCAGTGTGCATTCTATACCACTGTCTCTTCTATTGTACAACAATACTCAGTATTCAATGGAGAAGTTAAAAGGCACAAAATAGAAGGGGAAAAACACTATCAATAAGTAAGGCAATCAACCAAATCAGACTCCGATATAATCCTGTCAGACAGGGACATTAAAATAACTGTGATTAAGTGTGTTAAAGGGTCTAGTGGAAAAGGTGGGCAACATGCATGAACAGATGGAGAACAATTTTAGCAGAGAAAATTATAAGGAAGAATCTAATGCAGATACTCCAAGAAAGACAGGCTACCAAAAATGAAGAATTCCTTTGGTGAGCTCAACAATAAACTCAGCACAAGTGAGGGATATGTTAGTGATTTGGCAAATGGCTATAGATGTAACACCAAAGAACAATCAACAAAGGAAAAAAATAGATAAATTGGACTTCACCAAGGTTAAAATTTAAAATGTTTGTGCTTCAGAGGGCACCATAAAGAAAGTGAAAAACGCCCCACGCAATGGGAGGAAATGACTGCTGTTGGTGGGTGTAAGGTGGTCCACCTGCTTTGGAGAGCATCCGGCAGATCCTCAGGTGGTTAAATGTAAGGTCAACGCACGACCCAGCAATTCCACTCCTTGGTATATACCCAGGAGAAATGAAAGATGTGTCCACACAGAAACCTGTACACAAATGTTTATCACAGCATTACTGATAATGGTCACAAAATGGAAACAACTCAAATGCCCATCCGTGGGAGAAGGAATCCACAAAAAGGGGCATATCCGCCCAGGGGGACATTACTTGACTATAAGAAGGAAGGCAGCACCGACCCATGCGATAGCACGGGTGAACCTTGAAGACATTATGCTAAGTGAATGAAGCCAGTCACAAGAGACTACACAGCATATGATTCCATTCATACGAAACATCTAGAACAGGAAAACCTATGGAGACAGAAAGGAGGTTAGTGGTTGCCTAGGGCTGAAGGGGTTGGGGTGGTGGGAGATGAGTGGGCAAGAGCTACAGTGTATGATCGAGGTTTCTTTAATGTGACGCTGACAATGTTCTAAAATGGACTGTTCTGGTGGTTGTCAATATCTGTATACTAAGATCATTGACTCTTACACTTTAAATGGGTGTTGTATGACATGTGAACTACATATTTATAAGTCTGTACCACTAGTCTCCCTTTCATGTGTGTGTGTGTACATGTAAGCTGTTTGGAGTCCCCTCCCGTTCCTCTGGAAAATGCCGAGATTTGACCTCGTTATGGAAGTGGTTATGGTGAGTCTTGGGCGTCACCTTTGAAAGAATCTATCCCAGGTGAAGTCATGATAGTGGTTTTAAGCAAAGAAAACTTTTTCTCGGACACAGAAAAGCAAACTACCTCTGGCAAGGGAGGAACAGAGTGACTTGAGGGTTCAAGGTGTTTATTTCATTAGGATCCAAGGAGATGCCCCTATTACAAATTCCATTCTTTCCCATCAGTGGGTCTCATTCTCTCCCATCAACACCCTTTCACATGACAAATTTATTGAGACTGAATTAGATTTTATGTTGTAATTCATCAACCTACACAATTAAATTTCTGCTTGATTTTAAGTGATATCAGTTCAGTGATCACAAGAAATGAGAAAATCTTTCAGAGTTGTAATGGTAGCTTTATGGTCAGATCATAATTTAAACTGAGAATTAAAGATGATGATTTGTCATTTTGGTAAACAGTCAAGCATGCACAAAGTAATTCATTCCACACCACAGTCTTATGGTCATCATTACTGCCAGTGCTGCAGGCACTTGGCCTCGAAAGGCACATGGTTCTCTCATCACTTAAACACAGGTGATAGGATGATAAATTGTGATATCACTGCATGCCATACATTACCAGAATTCCACTTCCCATTGGCAGGTAGTTCAGCCCTGCCTTCAAGCCCAAGTGCACAGCCAAACAAATCTCTAAATCCCATCTTTGTGGGTTATCTCCTAGGATCGTTCCCAGTGTCAATTCTACATTGGATGGGTCCAAACAGGATATACAAACAACAGAGTAATTCCGACAAGGGAAGCTTAATATTAAAAAAATATTATTATTATTATCATCATCATTATTAAATCCATACCTGAGGAGATGTTCATCTTCGAGAGAGAGAGAGAGATTTGATTGGTTGCCTCCTGTACATGCCCCGACTGGGTATCAAACCCACAACCTAGCTATGTGCCCTGACCGAAAATCAAATTCAGTCTTTTTGGTGTATGGGATGATGCTCCAACCAACTGAAACACCCAACCAGGGCTAAAAAATTATTAACCATACATGGGTTTACCTACTCAGGGGAAGAGAACTCTGAAGACTGAAGTGTCTCTCTGGTGCCCTCTGCTGTTAAAGCTTAATATAATGTCAGATGGCCATTACATTACCACAAACAGGGCAATTTAGAGCTAAGAGAAATGGACTCATAGGGTGCTTTGAGCATTGCTTTCTGGTCCAATCTGATGATCTCTGCCATTCAATTAAATATTAGACCATTTATATTTAACTTAATTATCA
>PVKM010033722.1:0-15857 GCA_004027735.1 Carollia perspicillata
GGAGAAGGCCAGGCGGTCTCCTTAAGAAGATAGAATGAATGACAGCCTGATCAGTGTCTAGGAGGTAAATTTCTCCAACCCTTGTCTTCCTAGGGTGGCAGTCGGACAGGTGTGGTGGCTTTTCTCTTTCTGACAATCAAGGACTATGCCATTTTATTGCTTTTGCCCCTCTACTCTGTTTTCTTCTTATTACTTACTATAATTTCAAATGTATTTCCATTGTACAATAAATTCGGAATTTTTAAAATGTTCTGACTGTGCATGTAGCCCACCTCTTTTCCTTTAAGAAAATGGGTCCTTTTCCAGGATGTATGGCGCACACACAAATGTCGTCCTTCCTCTGCTACAGAAATGAGAGATTTGGGAGAGCAAAAGCATAATCACATTTTCTGTTTAGATAAAAATGCAAGCCCCAGCTGGTGTGGCTTTGTTGGTTGGGTGTCGTCCTGGAAACCAAAGGGTCTCGGGTTCAATTCCCGTCAGGGAACATGCCTGGGTTGTGGTTTCCGTCCCTGGTGGGGGTGCAAATGAGGTTTCTCTCTCACATCCATGATTTTCTTTCCTCTTTCTCCCTCCCTTCTCCTCTCTTTAAACCTTCTCTCCCTTCCTTTCTCTCTAGAAACAATGAAAAAAAATTCCTCGGGGGAGGGTTTTTTTTTTTAATACAATTTAGATTGTTCGCTTCTGACAATGGGATTTTTAAAAATATTTTTCAATTTATTTTTTAGAGGGCGGTGAAAGAGAAGGAGAGAAACATGGACATGCCATCCGTGGCCTCTCTCGCCCCCCACCGGGGGCCTGGCCTTAACCCAGGCATGCGCCCGGCCAGCAACCAGTCCGCCAGGCGGCGCTCAACCCACCGGGCCACACCAGCCAGGGCGGATGGAGGGACTCTTTAATATTTAGCTTGGGTTTAGTTGTCCTAAGATGGTATCTGCATTCCCGTGAGGCACGTTCCCTGGGCCACAGGTCCGAAGGCAGAGTGAGCCGCCCCAAGGATTCCCAAACACCTGGAGAAGGGAGTCCCGGCGGTGGTCGTGGAAATGCTACCTCCATCAGCCCTGAAGCTTGGCCCACTAGGATGCTCATGAATTCATCCTTTGTCCCGGAGGGATGAAGGAAAGCCAGGCATTTGTTTACTCGAGAGCGACGGTCAGAAAGGGGTCCCAGCATCAGAGGCCGCAGTGGTCACATGAAAGCGCCCGAGAAATAACAGTATGAGGCTGATTCCTCAGCCTTAAAATTCGCCTCTGCCACCCAGCCCTTAGTTACATAAATGTTTTGAACCAACATCAAACCCAAAGTACCCCCGAGTGGGGACTGAGCTCAACCAGGCAAAATAAACACACCCACCAGCCCTGTCAGCCCCGCTGGGCACAGAGTGTGAAGACCGAGTCCCGGCCCCTGGGTGGCGCTGCCGGCGAGGGCCCTACCCCCGCGCGCGCCTGACACCCCGCAGGCAGGCCAGAGGAAGTGTGGCAAGATTTTCCTTTTCGGCTGAATCAGAGAAAGCTGCGGTTTGGCTGGGGGTGGGAGTAGGGGGGTGGAGGGTGTGCATCACAATTTCCTGATCCTTTTAATTAGCGATCTGTATCCCAGCGCCCATCTCTCCACTCCGAGGCCAGCGGGCGTCCTGTGAAATGGGGCTTTCCCCACAGCTGCTCAGAAACCTGCACGTCCAAGTCCTCCCCAGTCGCGCAGGCTGCTGGAGAAGGGTGCCTGGCGGTGCAGATGACAGTCAGCAGCCTGCTTTAATCTACCACGTGGCCTCCTCCCCTGGGGACTGTCCCCCGCCCAACATCATAATGACTGCCCAGAATTTGGCCTGACCCAGGGCGGTGATCCTATGTTCGCGGAAGGGTCAGGCCTATCATTTAACTTGAACTTGCTCTGGTTAACTAGCTGTGTGCCAGTGAACAAATCCTGTACATTTATCTGGTCCCCTTCATGTGTAAACGAGGGGGACCCCTGCTCTTCAAAGTCCCTTCAGTCCTAATAGCTATGGCATCGTGATTTCCTTGGCTAATGCAAGGAAAGGAGCTCGAGGATTATATACTGAAGCCCTAAATCTGTAATAACAAGATCTCTGCTTATGCGTTGCTTTTCAAAGCAGCCCTTAAAAAAAAATGGAGCCGATGAGGTTGCAAGATACATCTGGCCGCCTCCTGACTCAGCTTGGAAACTGAGGGACAAATCCATCCGCGTAAAGTTAGACCGTGATAGGCCTGCATCCAGGAGGACGTTTCCCTCCGCTCGACCCCGCACACTGAGCGCCTTTGTTAACTACAGTGGAACATCAGGCCCGCCCCGATTTTTCCAGCCTGCCCGAAATGGTAATCGGCACAACAAAGTCATCACCCATTACGTTCTTTGTCCCTTAGGAATGAAAACCGTGGGACAGAATCTCCTCCGACGTGGCCTGGGTCTCCAAACCAACCGCTCGATTGCCGTTTTGTAGACAATGTGCTCCAGGCAGTCCATCCCTCCTCGGTCCTGCCCGTCTGAGAGCTCGGGGTTAAGGTCCCCTTTTAGCTGAGTACTTTTCCTTACCCTAAGTTCTCCAGCGTAACTGCACCTGTCATATCATTCTTATTTTTATGGTCTTTGGGTTTACTGAGATACCGAATCTTTAAGTGAATTCATTCCTTCATTTGTTTCAGCAGTTTTAGGTTTATAGAAAAAAATTGAACCAAGAATACAGAAATCCCATATACTCCCTCCCTGGATATGAGGGGGAACCCCAAAAAAACCCCAGGAATTATCTTCCGGAGGGCAAGCCCCTTGCAGTACAGGCTTCCCCCACTCTGCAAGTGTTCCAGGAACCCATCTGTATCAGCGTACCAACTGGCGTTATTGTGAGAAGCTGCGTTCAGCTTCAGTGGGTTTTGTCTGAAGTGTTTCTCTATTTCATGATGGGTGGTTCACGAGTGCACCTGCCCCCACCACGCTGAGTGCTCAGTGGTTTTTGATAAAAAATGGCAGGACCCTTGTGTCCCACCCTCCCTACGCACCCGATCTTGCCCCGAGTGACTTTTTGTTTCCTCGATGAAAAAAAGTCCTCAAAGGGAAGTGCTCTGCTGATGTGGAAGAGGTGAAACAAAAAACAGCAGAAGCGCTAAGAAGCATCAAAATCAACAAGTTCAAACAGTTTTGAGCAACGGAAAAAAAGGACTCGATAGACACATCAAATGGAGAGTACTTTGAAGGTGACTGAAGTTTAAGCACGTAAGAATAAATACACAATATTTTATAAATAAATTCCATTTGGGGGCCCCCCTCACAGTCCCCTGTTAGGAATGTCTGGGTTAGTGTGGGGCCTTGTTGTGGCGGATGAGCCGGGATCGATACATCACCATTAACTAAAGTTTAGAGCTCACAGCAGGGCTCACTGTGTGTTCTACACTCTGTGGGTTTTAACAAACACCTAATGGCCTGTGGCCACATTGCCAAACAGTTTCACTACCCTAAAAAATCCCCTGAGTTCCACCTATTCATCCCACCCTCCCCCATAACCCTTGGCAACCCCCCTGGTCTTTCTGCTGTGTCCTTACTTTTGCCTTTCCAAAGCGCCGTATAGTTGAATTAGACGCTAGGTAGCCTTTCCAGACTGGCTTCTTTCACTGTGTGTTTGAGGCTCTGCCTTCTCTTTTTGGGTCTCGGTACCTCATTTCTTTTTATCACGGAAAAACGTTCCACTGTCTGGATGTGCCTCGGCCTGTTCACTCACTCACCCAGCACATGACATCAGGGTTGCTCTTCATTTGGGGCATTTATAAATGATTTCTATGATTTTCTCCTAATTTTTGTTACTACCATTCTACTGTAAGCGGCCTCACAACCCTTTCGGCAGTAGGAGGAAGTACAAATTAGTAATGAAAGAAGCTTAAGTGATAGTTCACAGTATAGCATATCAGCTTTTAAAACCCCGCCTGTTTGAATCAAGTTGGCCAGGCATCTGGCTGAGAAGCTGAACGTGTGTGGGTGTGCGGTGGGTCTGACGTAGCTCAGGGGGCCCCGGGCATCCCCGGGGGTCGGGTACAGACCCAGCAGGGCTCCACCTCAAGGGGCTGTGAATTACAGATGCCAGAATTCGCTCCCATTCCAGCTAGAATCCAATGCCAATGGCTGCTTCTCAGAAATAAGCAGACAGAAGTGCCCTTTCTGCTGTGAATGACATGACAGAATTCTTAGCATATAACCAATTGCCTTTATTATTATTAGCAACACATTCTAATTGTGCACTTAGAGTGTGCCTAGCTTGGTTATATGCCAGAGGTATAAGGGGGCAGACATTCTTCACGGGGCAGACACTGGGTTCCGCTCGCCTTCTGTGAGATCTGAACCAAAACCGGGAACTGAATATAAGCCCAAAGTGGTTTTTTAATTTCTATATTTATCAGAATGAAATACGAGTGTCCGGTCTTTGGGGGAGGGTGGTGGTTTGCTTGCTCTATCAAGCAGTGTTAGAAGGCTTATTACAAAGCAGAAACAAATTGAATGAGCAATTTCTCGCTCCACTGAATTTCATTGGATACTTTCAACGCCGGTGGTCCTTCTGGTGGTCACATCCGTATCTGCAAGTTCGGTTACACCTTCTGCCTTAACTAACCCATTGTCGACGTCATTCTCTGTCTTCCCGTGAAGGCAGTTGAGGGGCTGCTGCTTTGTCGCCCTGGTGCGGTTGTGGTGCTGCTTCGGGTTAGACCAGCGCTCACGGTGTGCACGGTTAGGGCCACCTACATGTTGTTCCCTGCTGCATCAGGTAATGAACTATGATCGCATTTTCTTTCCTTTACAACCTTCTGTCTGTCCCGAAGTGAACAGTTGCTTTCATTTGGGTTGATTTCATTTTATGTGAACCTGTGTGGTCTCCTCGCACCCCTAACACCCCTCATCCCACGTGGCTAATCCACCCGACAGGCGGCCGGTTCCATTTCTGTGTCCCAGAGACCCCTTCCGGGGCCCTGGGCTTCCTGATCCTGCCCCAGCCCTGTCTCCTGGGCAGCCGCATACGTGTGCGCTCAGACTTCTCATCGCTGTCACCCTGGAAAGCCCAGAGCTCCTTGAAGCCCCCTCCTTGGGATTTCCTGCCTCCCTTGTTCTTGGCTATTCTTGGTTACTCCCTCATTCCGACACACCGTCTCTTCCAGCAGCTTCCTGAGAAGGTACTCAGGGCCAACCCAGAGAGGAGTGCTGGAGTCAGGGAGATGGGGATCCAAACACCAGCCCTCTCACTGCTGAGGCTGCTTGAGGAGGCGGCTCCTTGTCTGCTGGCCAAGGGAGCATCCTCCCACTGCACCCTAGAATTAAGCACGCCCACTCAGCCGTGCTGGGAAGTAGCAGCCGCCCCACACAGGCGAGCCAGATGGGACACCTGCAGTCGGCAGGCTGGCGGAGCCCGAAGAGCAGAGGGGGCGGGCACGGGGTGGAGTCCGGGTCCCTCTGCTCAGAGTCCCCAGTCACACAAGCCACAGCCCTGGGGAGCACCCATGGGTGGAGGGGTGCGGGCCGGCCTGGACATCAGCATTTATAAAGCCCTGTAGGTGACTCAATGCAGCCAGAGCAAGGCCCAGTTTCATGTGGGACTGAGTACGTGTTTCGGTTTCTTGTTCTTTGTTTTGAGAGGAATTTCTGAGAGTTGATGGAGGGGAAAAAAACAAACCATTGAACAAAACCACACTGAATGGCTACTCTTACCGAGAGTCTTGCTGAAACTTTTTACAAACGACCCAGAGAGATAACGAATGCATTTAGTTCTGTGAAAATACTTGTTGTTTTGAAAAGAAGTTACAGATGAAGGTCAGGAGAGCCGGAGACTTCAGCCCACATGTGACAAGGGACCCAGACCAGCACGCCCCGGCGTGGGGTAGAGGGTCACCACCAGACGTTCCCCCCTCTGCAGCCTCTTTACGTCGCAGGACGCAGTTCCCTTCATTCCTGCAAGTCCCCCAAATACGGCTTCCCCCCAGCGCCTCGCAGCATCACCGCTGTCTTCACCGTGTGAGCGGGCAGCTCTGTTTCCGGCTGTCTCCAGCAGCTGCGTGACCTCGGCTGGCGTATCTAACCTGCCCGAGCCTCAGCTTTTCCACCCCGACAGCAGACATGCTGTCAGCTGTGCTACTCAAAGAGTTAACAGGAGGGAGGTGTTTGTGACCGGAAGAGGGCTAGCCAGAGCTGTCACGCCGCCGTGACCTGCCTGGTCCTCTTCCTTTCAAGCCAAACAGGCGGCCTCCGTGCTGCTTGCCGGGTCCCCTCCGGGAATACCCTCCTGCGTGACCAGATAATCGCCGTCTCTTCTCCACTTCCGACACAGCGAGGAAAGGAGAAAACAACACATAAAGCCAGACATGAAATGTCATACACGTTTAAACCAGTGGTACAGCAGGATTCTTGCCAAACACCTTGGGAAGGAAGACTGTGGGGAAGCTCGCGCCAGCTGTAGAAGGGAAATGAGCGGGGAGCAAGCCCCGCTGTCGTGGGCCGCTTGGGCCGCCAGACACCCCGGACACGACGGGGATTTCTGTCCTCACAGTTCTGGGAGCCGAAGGGCCAAGACCAAGGTCTAGCAGGGTGGGTTCTGGTGAGCACTGTCTCCCTGGCTTGCCCGTGGCCGGCCCTGAGCGCACAGGAAGGGGAGACTGAGCTCCAGAATCTCTTCTCTCTCTTACAAGGACACCAAACCCACTGGATTAGGGCCCCACCTTTCTGACCTCCTTTAACCTTCGTTACCTCCTGAAAGCCTTGTCTCCAAATACAGCCACATTGGGGATTCAACATATGAATGGGGAGGGGGGTGCACCTCAGCCCCTAGGACACACCCTCCTCTCATGCGTGGGTGGGTTCCATCTCATCCCCCCCGCCCCAGGGAGCGGTGATGCAAGAGGGGAATGCCCCACAGCTGAGACAAGAGCCCAGTCCAGACCAGAAGTGGGAAGGGTCTGGAATTCCCAGGCTTACAGCTGTGGATGGAGACCAGGCTTGGCAGGCTTTCTGGACTTGGGGTCAATAGAAACTGCCTCCAAAAAGCCCCCACACCTGTCCTCTGTCCATGAACACCCCTGGATGTAGTTTGAACCCTGGTGAAGCTCCAGCCACTATTCTGAGGCATTTTCCTTTGACAACTCATAGGAGGACTGTGGAAACACTACGTTTCTGAATCTGAAACCACGGGACTATTTCAGTCTCCGCGTGGTGGCGGTGAGGTCAGAGGATCTGCCACCACAGATTTCAAAGTTCCCTGTGGTTTCACATAATAGCCACCTATTAAGTTTGCCTTCTGCCTGACCTGCGTGACTGCCACTTAGCAAGGGAAAGCTATCGTCCATCATGTGCCTTTAGAAGGAACCTCTTCAAATTCGGAGAACTGTTTTCATAATTGCGGAGTTCAGCTCAGTTTTCAGAGCACCATACAAGACGCACGAAGAGAGTAAAATTGCAATTGTCCAGGATCAGGCCAGAAGTTGCTTCCGTGTCAGTTTTTTTTTCCTTAAAGAGGACATAAATCAAAATGAAATAAGCCCAAATTCAAGATCTACTTATAAAACAAAACAAGCAAACTTCCAAGTATGCTCTGCGATTACTTGGGCAGTTCATTCAACGTGCCCCCAGGCCACGCCCCTGCACAGGGATCGCCACGCCCCCAAGACCAGACGAGAAGGCGCGGCACAACCCCACACTGCAGTTCGTGGTCAGTGTGCCCTGGGATACAAAAAGGCGAATCAAAAAGTATTGTACGACCTGAGGCCGTATACAAACCGTGGCTCTACAAACATCTCACAGTTCATCACTCTAACGTGTATCGTCAAATGAGGAGGACAGACTCCGTTTTGCTGGACAGTTTATTCGCGTGCTTGGTAACGTTTCACAGACAGACACACTATGTGGGGCTCCGTTCCCGCTCTTGCCCGGGCCCCGCAAAGGCGAGGGCAGGCCTCCCCTGCCCGACATGCCATTCCAGACTCCTTTCGCCTCGCTGCTTCCCCATCCTTGGCATGTGCTTTTGGCTTCATGGCTTTTTACCTCATGGCCTCAAGATGACTGCTCCAGCTCCAGCCTCCTGGCTGCATTCCAGGCGGGGAGATGAAGACAAAGGGGAGGAAGATAAGCTGGGACCACATCACAAAAGCAGAGACTTCTCAGAAGTCCCTGGTGGACTTTCCACGCAGTGCAGAACCGTGTGCCCTGGCCACCCCTAGCTGCAAAGGCCTTGGGAACAGTGGATATTTTTGCAGGACCTGGGGCTGCCTTGAATAAAATTGGGCTTCTGGGCAATAGGAGAAAGGGGAGAGTACTTATCAGGCAGGCAAGTGGCAACGTCTGCCACATACAAGGGCCAAAAGCAGTGACTTCTAGGGGCGTCTGGTCTCAGGGTCAACGGGTCACCTAAGAGGTGGAGTGGATAAAGCCTGGCGATCGTGCCTGGGGCGGTGTCCACACCGGACCCTCCTGGAAGGTCAAGGTTCTGATGGATCTGAACGTGGAACCTGGGCTAGGGCTGAGGCCATCAGGGAGCCTGCCCAGCTGGGAGCAGCTGCAGAAGAAACAGGCAAACAGACTGGGGCTCAAGACGTCCAAACTGTTCTGGAAGGCGATTTGGCAACTTGAGAACATGGGAACGCCTGCTTCTGATGAGGCTGCCGGGTGGCTGCCGGTCCCCAGGTCCACGGGCTGTTCTGAGAGCAGGAGACCCCGCCTGTCCCCAAGCGCCGTCACACGCACCGCACATGCTGCGCTTGTATTGCCAGAGCAGGTGTCAGTGGGCCCCGAGTTTCCACATCAAGGGCGGGGGCAGCTTTCCGGCAGAGAGTCAAGCGAAAACATAGCTAATGTGGCTTGGCTCTGCGGGGTTCGCAACCCTGGCATTTGCTGATTATGGCTTATTCAGATTGTTTGGGGGAGGGTGATGGAAATTCCAGAAATGGGGGGAGTGGGTGTCAGAAACTAAAGCCCTACCCCACGCCATCCCTTACTCTTGCAGCTGGTGGATTTCCACGGCAACCCAAAACCCTCCACTGAGATACCAATATTTATTCAAACTGTATCACATGCAAGGTGAGACCTATTTAATTTACATGAACTACAACAGGAAAAGTATGATTTACCAACAAACTTTAAAGCGATATATTTTGTGAGGAATTTTGATTCAAAGCTAAGGATGTGTTACAGCATCAAAAATAAACCTGGTTCTAGGAACCATTTGGAGTTTTTGCAGAAATTTAATAATTTTTGCATTGGAAGTTTTTTATATGCAGATCAATCTCCCATTGTGCTCCTACATGACAAGTAAAAGAACGTTCCAGATGGCAGGCTGTATAAGGGCCGCTCAGCAGAATCTCACGTGGGTGTGGAGAACCTGTATTCCTAACAAATGGCAGCACCGTTGTCACTGCGTGCCAACCTTTTTCTATGGGACACAGTTTCTGTTGATCCAATGAAAGTGACCAGGAAATCTGGGGACACTTGTGTCGAATTTGTACCATTCTATTCTCTTTTACAGCGTTCGTGTAATCACCAGTGTGGCCTGGGCTTCCCTGGGTGTGACTGCTAAACTGGCGGTGATGTCACACTGCATGTCAGCTGCCTGAAGGGTCTGCTGCAGCTCCAGCCGGGGGGCCCTGGTGTCGGCGCCACAAACCACTCAAAGGCAATCAACTCAGTCCACGTTGAAGGTCAAGAGAAGTTTAATATTCATTCTACTTAAAAAAAAAAAAGACAAGAAGGAAAGGAAAGAAAAAGAGAAATGCAAGCACTTTTTTGCCTACAATGACAGGAACCCTGTGGTCCACGGTGACAAACTTCATTTCCTCCGGGTTCTTCTCTGCGAAGGCCTCAGGTCTCCGGACGAGGGACCATCCTCTGCAGCTGCCTGACTCGTCCTCGGCCTAGCCCCGCTGATGTCCTGGGCAAGGAGCGCTGTCATTTCTGTGACCAGAGAGAATCGTTCCTCCACGCTGTCCCGGGCCAGGATGAGCTGAGCCTGCCGTCCCTGGAGAGCTGGCTGAGCCTGGGTGTTCCCCACGACATTCCGGGCCAGTGACTCCAAAGCCCACCCTTGGGACGTGGCAGATTGAGAAACTGAACGCCAAGTGCCCCAATCTGATAACCTTCCTGCTGGCCTTTCACGGCACTGTTGGCGGTGCCAGGTTTTAGAAAATGAACTTCTTCGTGCTCAGGTTGTAGACGTACTTTTTCTCTGGGAGGCCTGGGAGCTGTCGGTGTTCTCAGGATCAAGGACGCTGCCTGGGCCTCCCTTTCTGCTCATGAAGGAGACACGGGTCCATGTCAGGGGCTGGGCCCCCCGACCATTGTCCCATGCTCGGGGCGCCTGGATTGCCTTTTATGGAATTGCCTCTTCCTCTCTGGGGCCAGTCCTAGCACCTGCCTCCCTCGGAGGGGTAGAAGACGGCAGGGCCACCAGCTCTCCAGAACTCACTGTTTCCACTTTCAACGCCAGGGCCCCCGCCACGCATCCGTTCCAAGGGTCCCCGAGACCCTTCCCAGGAAGCCCCCTTTGCTAAAACTGGCCTCTAACTGATGCCCCTCGGGGACCCGGTGGGAGCTCGCTGGTCTCTGCTCCGCTCCAGCTCCCCGGGCAGAAACTCGTTGTGTCTCAAAGCTCGTGTGGGTCTGTCAGACGGAGACCAGAGGTTCCCAAACTGTGTGGCACGAATTAAGTCTCACTACCCCCATCAACTGTACGCAATTTATTTCAACACGTGTGAGCTGGTCTCGTTCTTACAAACCAGGCTTAAAAAGGAAGGAAAAAAAAAAAGTCTATGACCTTGGAACTCTAAGATGTGTACAAGTTATCAAGTTTTTTAAAATGACGTTTGGGGGCCCTGCCCAGATGGCTCGGTTGGTTGGCATGTTCCCTGGCACACCAAAAGGTTGTGGGTTCGATCCCCGGTCAGGGCACATGCTTAGGCAACCGTGATGTTTCTCTCTCACGTCAATGTCTCTTTCTCTCCCTCTCTGACCCCGATTTCACTCTCTCTAAAATCAATAGACATATCCTCAGGGGGAGAGGATTAAAAAAATTGTTTGGGAGACAAGGTCTCAGACATAAGTGTGTACTTATTTAAAAGTACCCCCTAAAATGAACTGTAAACAAATCTAATTGAGACGTAAACTTGTTTTAGGCATTGGGTGGTCAAGAGTGAAGACGGCGGCGTGGGACTAGAGCCAACCAAAACAGAAGGCGGAGGATGGCAAGGGGCCGGCAGTTTTGTTCTCGAATGTTCCTTCAAGGCCAAACTTCTTGGAAAGGGATTTATTTATTTCACTCTCCCCTAGCACCACATTTGGGTCATTTTAGGATCTTAGCTGGTGGCCACAGCTTTTGAGGATTTTGAGCCACAGCCTTTCGTTTAAAAAAAGGAGAACAAAGCTATTAAAAAGTTTGTTGTTGTTTTTTTTAAGTAGGAGGATGGAAATATTTTATGTTGAAAAAATAAATTATCAGTGTTCTTGAAATGTGCGAAGTCAGTAAAATCAGACAAAAATGTGAACTTGTTGAGGAAACAAGGCCAAGAGGGAACATACTGCATGCCGCTGTAGACAGATAAAAGCTCCTCCTGGCGCCCTCTCTCAGGGTGGGAGGGAGAGGGAGGAGCTCGGGGAGAGTCGGGGAGTCAGCTACAGCCAGGCTAACGTGAAGGGGTCCCCAAGGGGAGAGAGAGGGAAGGGCATGCGGAGAGAGGACACTAGACATGTGAAATGCCACCAAGCCCCCTCCCTTCCCCTCCCGGAGGATGGGGGCTGAGGGTGAACGTTCCAAGCTTCAAGCCATGGCTTGGTCTTTCTGGTGACCAGAAGTCCCCCTCATTAGAACAAAAGCTGTTCCCATCACCCAGGAGATTACAAGGGATTTAGGGGTTCTGTGTTGGGAACCAAGGTCAAAGACTGAATAGGAGAAGCTAGACGGAGACCCGTACATGTACATATATCGTACGATTTCACACAGGGGCCTGGTCGCTGCTGAACAAACGCGGGCAGAGCGAATGACAGAGTCGCACCCACGGACCCAAAGAAGTCTTTCCCCGCAGTTTTGGAACGGAAGGTCAAGAGCAAGCGCTACGGCTGTAGGATTCACGTGCCCCTTGGTTCTGAAGGAGCCCTTGGCCCTCCTTCATGGAGCTGCGTGAGGTTTTGCTATGGGGCCCCTGAGTCTCTCTCTGCAAAGGAGGCTTGGAAAGGCCTGGTGTGAGTCACTGCCGCAGACCAGCTGGCCCGGCCGTCTGCCGCGCTCGCAGCGGAGGAAGCCTAAAAAGGAAGAAACCCAGAGCAGCCCAGGCTCCCGAGCAGAGCGGTGAGCCTCAGCCCCGACCCTGCACTGCAGACGCGCCCTGAGAAAGGTCATCAAGAGGGGCAGATCCTCTCTCCCCTCCCAAGCTCCAGACGGGTGAGCGACAGGCCTCAGAAGCAGTCAGAACTATTTCCTTAAACGACTGAATTCTGAGTAACCCTCGAAAATACCTACAGACAGCTCGCAAAGCAAATCTGGCTGCGTGTTCTCTTTGCACAGCCGGCAGCCTGGCCGCCCCCGACAGGGCTGTCTCCTGTCTGGGAGATTCTCCGCGGGAAAAGGACGTGTGTGATGAGCTGCCGCATTCCAGCTCAGTGTCTACCTTTTTATTTCACAGTCTCACAGGAAATGAGGGTCAAGGATTTTTGATTCTCTCTTTCCCTCTGACTAAAGGAGACCAGTTGCTAAAAAAAAAAAAAAAAAAAAAAAAGGTAACAGGTAGGAAACTAGCACTTAGTCAAAGACTCCGGGTCACAATTTTGAATTTCCACAGAATTCTCCAGCAATTGCATGAGGCCGGTCGAGTGGGGCTGAGCATGTCGACCATCTTTCTGTTTGATCCATGTTCATCATGGGTGGTCACGATGACAAGCTGGACAGAGATCAGTTCCCTTACTGACCAAAGGCAGGTGGGGCTGTGGCCTGCCTGTGAGGAATTGGGAAGGTGGCCCCAGGGCTTCGCAACGCTCTTCTCTCCTTGTCTCCTCTCAGGTTCTAGATCGGACCACTAGCCAGCTTTGGCTTCTAGAAGGCAGCGCTAGCCCACAGAGCCTTGCACAGAGCGGTCTGGCCGGAGGGGGAATCGGAGACGGGAAATGAGGAAGCTGAGCCAGCCCTCCCTGGGGCAGCGTCCCCAGGGCAGCGTCTTCCAACCCGGAGGGGAGGTTCAGGTCGTAGAGTCAGGAATGCCTGGTGGGGCAAGTCTACCTTTTTTTAATTGCCTTGGAAAACAGAAAAAATGATTCCAGAACGTTAAAAGTTCATGATGCGGTTTTCAACGAGACGATCCCCAGTAAATAAAATGGCCGGCTGTCAATCCTTACACAAATTTCTGTACGAAAAGCTTAGGCTGTGCATTTGGAATGCCTGGGTTCACATCCTGCCTCTCACTTAGTGGTAGCTCTGTGCCTGGGGGAAAATACTCAACCTGTTGGTGCCTCCGCTTCTACGTCCATAAAACGAGGGTAACAAGGGCATGTATTCCATCGGGTTTCGTGAGGGCGAAGCGGGTTAACATAAGCGAGGTGCCGCCAGTACCTGGCGCACAGTAAGCACTCACGATCACACAGCCAGAACATCTTATGTCTTGTATTTCAGGAAGAACATGACTGCGTTTTAGAAAAAAAAAAAAAACTAAAATGGACAAATTCAGAGAGCAAAAATGAACACTTTCAAATCCCAAATAATTCCCTATGCACACTGACGTTCAACCTGCCCCTTCAAATGCAAAGGGAAATTCGCTATTGCCCTCCTAAGTGATGGCAATTGTATTTTCAAGACTCTTCCCGGTGTAAATGATGAAAACTGAATTCAAACCAGCTTAGGCACGAAGCAATCCAGGTGGGTCCAGGTGAGCACCTTGCAGGAAAGGCAAGGGTAGAGTTTGCATCAGGAGGCAGACGACCCCCGGGGCTCTCGGCACCCCGGACGTCCCCTCCCTCCCACCCACTGGGGAGGCACAACAGGGGTCAGACCTCAGAGTTCACACCACTCCAACGCCCCCCTCCAGCCACCATCTAATTATTCCCAGAGCACGGAAAAAACAGACTTTCTCTGTCTCAGGTACAGCTTGAAAAATCCTGAGGCAGAACTATGGCTGGTGTCCCTCGGGTCCCCCAGACCCCACACCAGGTGCCTGCGGGAGAGGACAGCGGGCAGAGAGGGAGACTGGTCAGGAGGACGGCCGGGACGGGCATGCACACGGAGTCCACCGCTGGTCCAGAGCTGGTCCGCGGAAACCAGGCCCAGCTCTGTGTGCTTTATGAAATGGAGAGTCTGTGCGTTCGAGGGGCTTCACGGAGTGACTTCGGGGTCACGGTGCAGAGTGTGTATGAGGCTGTCATGATGGCCCACCTGTTGACCATTTGCCAGGAGACCCATCCCACAGCCGGGCCCCGGGCAGACAGTGGGCACAAACTGACCAAGTCACACCCTCCTGGGAGTGACTTCCAAGAGTCAGAGACCTGCCGAGGAGGCAGCCACCAGCCCGGTCCTCAAGTGTGACTTCACTACTGAGCCGGGAATTAATGAGAACGAGCACGAGGGTCCCGGCAAACTGCGTGTCTGTAGAGTTTCCACCCTCTAAATCAGTTATAAAGTTGGGCTAAATATTTTTTTAGTGTGGTTTTTACTCTGACTTCCTCACCCTTTCAAGTTCATTTCGAGTCCCTCAGGTCTGTCTGGGAGTTCAAAGAGAGAGCTTTTTTACACATTTCACTCAGCGTTGCACAGAACGGCTTGTTTTCACGGGCCCTGCGCTGACACGGCCCGCCTCCAGGTCCCTGGGGAAGCGTGCGAGGCATTTTCCAGAATAAACAAGCTTGAACGGCTGGCCTGACTTGACCACTGCCCACATCGTCATGTCTGCCCGCGCCAGGCGGCAGGAGAGGCTCCTTGACCTTGTAAATGCTGTAACACAACCGGTTCGCTAAGGAATTAGAATTTGTATTTTTCTTTTAGTCAACTCTGAAACCACCACAGAAAAGACACCTTTTTTCTTGCTGTGTGCCCTTGAGTGATGTTGAAAAGCTTCAACCTGCTATTTTTAGGGCTCTGAACAAAAGAATTTCACATTCCAAAACGCTCAGACAAGAAGGGGCACAGAGAAGAAAGCTAAGGAACCAGGCGGTCGGGGCTGCCTTCTCGGAGCCGGAGGGATGGCGGAGTGGCCGCCAGGGCTCGGAAGCATGCCGTGGGGCTGAGAGGCATTTCTGGCCACTGGTGGGGCCGGCTCCATGGGAAACATCATACACCCTGAAAACGAAACTGAAGGAAACGAAGACTCAAGGACGGTATGCATATTGGAAGTATTGAAACTCCTCGATGTGTCCCTGAGACACATACCAGGGAGAGGTTGTCACCTGAGCTCACAAAGGGGTTCCGAGACCTTCCGTTTGTCCCCTTTCTGTCCACACACCTGAGGGAGGAGTCCTTAACTGGACTGCGATGGGGAAGGAAACCCCAGGGCACTTGGAGACCGGCAGTCAGTCCCGTGTGTTGCAAGAAGTAGGAATGGGAACTGGCCTTTGCCTTCCACGGTCCCCCGCTGGTGGGCGCACGATGAGCCTCCAGTTACGCAAACAGAGAGGCCCCGGGGAAATGGTGCCAGGAAGGCGGCAGGCCGTGGAGGGGACTCTGGTGAGCTGGAGGGGGTGCGTGTGTCCCCAGAGCCAGCCCTGCTCACCTCCAGACCGTCGGTGCCAGCGCACCATTACTGGGGTCCCTTCCACTTTTTAAAGAGAAACCAGAAATCTCCCAGTTTTTAATACCGAAGATGAACCAAAATGAAAACTAATGTAAAAGGCCACGAGCCAACTTCGACAGAGCATCAAGA
>PVKM010033723.1:0-15853 GCA_004027735.1 Carollia perspicillata
TGTAATTGATTTTGCCATGTTTTGACATAAAATTAGATTATAATATTTATTTATAGCTTTTTTTTCAGAATTTAGAACAATGTCTGGAAAATGGGTAACACTTAATAATTTTGAATGCATGTATTATTTTGTTCAAAATTTGCTTGCCTATTTTTGAATATTTCTTTATATATAAATTCTAGAATCAATTAAAAATTCTCTAAAACATACTGTTAGGGTTTTAATTGCAAAAACATTGAGTTCATATAGGGAAGAAGTGACATTTATAAAATTAGGTCTTCTCATCCAGGGATGTCTTTTGGAGAAGAATTTTTTAATTCTTTTTTTAGTTTTCTTTTAAGTTAGGCTGTCAAGTTTTATCATTTTCTTCATGTAGGTCATGATTATTTCCTGTTGGTTCACTTGAGAGTTATTGTAGATGATTTTTATTCTGTGAATAAGCTTTTCTATTTTCTATTATATTTTCTTTTTTATTGCTATTTCATTATTTCTATTTAATTAAAAAAATTTATTGTTGTTCAATTATAGTTGTTCCCTTCCCCTCAGTTACTCTCCCCTGTCCTACCCACCCCCTACCTCCCACATTCAATCCCCCCACTGCTGTTGCCTTTGTCCTTGGGTCCTTGATACATGTTCCTTGACTTGACGCTTCCCCTTCTCTCCCTGGTAATTCCCTCCCCTCTTCTCTTCTGGTTATTGTCACTTTGTTCTTTATTTCCATGTCTCTGGTTCTATTTTGCTCATTTGTTTGTTTTGTTGATTAAGTTCCACTTAAAGGTGAGATCATGTGGTATTTGTCCCTTACTGCTTGGCTTATTTCACTTAGCATAATGCTCTCCAGTCTCATCCATGCTGTTGCAAAGCGTAGTTCTTTCATTCTTTTTAGTTATTGTTCTAAAGGAAACTATTGATTTTTGTATGCTAATAATTTATTCCTCCAATGTAATGACTCTATTCCTACAGGTTATAGTAGTTCCTTAGTCAATTTTTTAGACAGTCACACAATTTACCAAATATGATTATTTTCCTTTCCTATATCTATATTTATTATTTATATTTCTTATATTAGTGGTTATGACTACAAGAATGATATTGGGTAGTAGCGGCGATAGCAATATTCTGTACACTAATATCTGACTTTAATGAGAAGGATTCTAATTCACAAATAGTAAGTCATTAGTTTTTTGGGGGATATATATTCAATATGTTTTTCAAAATAATGCATATTACCTCTTATTTCTATTATATAACATTTAATATGTAATATGGCACATATATATCTCATATGATATTAAAGTTAATATGTAAAGCATGCTTGATAAATGTTATTTAAATTCTCAGGATATTATATCACTTTGGTTAGGGGAACAATAATTTAGAGAATAATATTTCAAAAATATTTTAATATCTACCTTCCACACATACTCCCATACTCTACAGAATGATGGAAAATATTCCTTAACTTTACCTATTATCACATATAAGGATTTTTAAAATACATTTCTTGATACTGAAACTCGGTATTTTCTAACTCCTCTTAGTTAGCCTATGAATATGTAGTAAATTGCATGTGTGTTATGGGGTGGGCAGAGGTGGGTGTGTCCAGACTGGTCCAGCTGCATCCATCCACTGAGTTTTTTTGACTGGGAAGCTAACAGTTCTTTTCATTTGAATGACTTCCTATTTCCTTCCTCACAACTTCCTAAATGTTTTTCTAATATTTTATCAAAAATTTAAACACCATTTGGGGAGTGAAGAGGGGTTACTACACCTTAAAGTCCCACTCAATGCAAGCTTCACAATGAATTATGTACACAATGCAAATAAATACTTTTCTTAATAAAACTGACTATTTTGCACAACATAATTACAATGCATTATTATACTAATAAAATGTCTCTCTCTCTGCCTCTCTCTCTCTCTCCTCCCTCCTCTCCATCTCCCTATATATGTATCATTTTTCCCTACACATCTCTGTTTATAGCTCTGTCTTTATATGTAGTCAAGAACTTCATGAGTTTGGAAAGGAGGAGAAGAGAAGCAAAAAGGAGAGCGAGGGGCAAGGAAACTTCACCCATTGATGCTTAATGACTTGGAGCTTATTTCATTTTCTTTTGTCATTGTATTCTTTATTGAAGTATAACTGACATATAAGATTCTATTTGTTTCAGGTGAATGACATAATGGTTTGTTATTTATATACATTGTAAAATGATCCCTGCTACAATCTAGTTACCACCCATTGCTGTACAAAGTTACAAGAATGTTTTCTTTTGATGATAAACTTCAAGACCCACTCTCTAAGCAACTCTCAAATATGCACCACAATATTATTGTGCACTATTACATGATGATTTATTCACTTTGTAACTGGAAGTTTGAACCTCTTGATCTCCTTCATCCATTTTTCTTATCCCCAACCACCTTTTTCTCTGGTAACTACCGATCTGTTCTCTATGAGTGAGCTTTGGTTTCTTTGGTCTGTTTATTTATTTTGGTTTTTAGATTCAACATGTAGGTGAAAGAATATGATATTTGTCTTTCTCTGTCTGACTTACTTCACTTAGCATAATATCCTCAAGGTCCATCCATGTTATCACAAATGGTAAAGATTTCCTTCTTTTTTATTGCCCAGCAGTACTCCATCATGTGTATACATACATTACATCATCTTTATTTTTCATCCATTGATGACACTTTGGTTATTTCCCTACCTTGGCTATTGTAAATAATGCTGCAGTGAACATAGGGGTACATATATCTTTTTGAGTTAGTGTTTTCATTTCATTTTTTGGTATCAATACTCAGAGGTGGATCTACTTCATTTCTTGTTTGCTGATAAGGTATACTTCCCACAGTACTGTGGGTTTGCCGTATAACTTCTTGAGTCGTAATCATCTTTTTTTTTCCTTTACCTATTTTGACACATTTTTAGATTTGTTTTTTGGAGGTTGTACATTTTACAATGTGAAGTAGCTCTGAAATGTTTCTAGATTTTCACCTAATATCTATTTTTCTGATGCTGTCTCTTTTAATATGGGCATTTAGTAGTTATATTTATATTGGATAATTATATATTTATACTTACCTCTGACAGTTTATTTTATGTTTTCTATTTGTTCTGCTTTTTGTTCTTTGCTTTCTTTTTGTGTCTTCTTTGGGTTGATTGAACTTGTTATTTTATTTCTTCCTTCCTTTTGATTGACAGCCATACTTTTTGCCTACTCTTATAGTGGTTATTCTTACATCTTAAAACATACTTTTTACATTTATGTTTTTCTGTTAAAGTCTAAATTTAACTAGTATATACAGGTTTCCCCAAAGCAAGACAGAAACCTCACATCCTTCCATTTCTCTCCTTTTCTACCTCCCCAGCTCCTCCCCTATGGCCTCCTATTAAGATCACCTGGGATTCTGCAGTCATTATATTTCAACTCTATAAGTGAGCATTTGTTAAGTCTAAACTATGATATTCCACACTGTTCCTTGCATCTCACACCTTTTCTGAAATTTTCCTACTTTATAATTACTTTTATTTAGACCTCACACTCAAATGATGGTTTATTGTATATAAATTAGAGGTTAGATCATTTTACTTTATGATTTTTTATTGTTGTTCAGGTACAGTTGTGTCCAATTTCTGCCATCACTCTGCCTTACTTTGTGATTTTAAAGTTACTGCTCTATTGTGTTTTAACATCCAATGTGATAAGTAAGATGTCCGGCTCTGACATGATTTCTTTCCTTTGTAGATGTATTGGATCAGTATCAGTCTGGTTAGTGGGTTGTGTGCTCACAATTGGATTTCCTACGTGAATCATTATCATAAGCGAAGTTGATATAGCTCAGGATATAGATCCAGAGTTATGGCAACAGAGCCCAGAAAGGATATGGGGCAATCAACAATTGCTGAGAGCAGCCACTTTGATTTCCATCAGTCCTCCAGGGATGGGCTAGCAAGCAGGCCTTCGACAAAGTGGTCTGTAAGAAGGGAGTCTTCATCAAGTGTGAAAGTCTGGGGAACCCAGCCCCCAAATGGTAGCTGCCATCCTTTCCTTAAGTGTGAGACACATGGGCATATAGGTAGCTTAATATCACTCACTGTACTGAACGCAATATACTGAGTTCAGCAGCACACATATAACTCTACAGTCTACAAGACACGATACATACTAGTGAACCTATAATTCATTCTGCTCATTCATGCCTGTGGGTGACTGTTCTTTTTGGTATCCTTTAAGGTAAGCGTCAATCATAAAATTAATCTTCACCATAGTAGCTAAACTGCTGCCCTCTCTGAAAACTTTTAGAATTTTCTCATTATGCTATTTGAAGATTTTAGCACAACAATGTTCAATTATGAATCTTTGTCCTGTTTGACAGCTGGTGGATCTTTTCAATCAAGAATTTCACCTTTTATAATTTCATTGTTTATTTTATCCTATTCATCTATCTTTATGTGACTTATATCAGAAAATACTGAAAGCCTTATATTCTCCATGTCACAGCTTGTGGATTTTACTTTCCATCTGAGGCTGGTGCCCTCAATGCCCCACCCAGATTACAAGAATTACTTTGGTTTGTTGAGTGCATTTCCTAACTGCTGTCTAATTGCTGCTGACAACTCACACTCGTCATCTGCTTTGGAGAACTGTCCTTTGGCACGTGCTTAGGGAGCGGCCTGTAGCCAATGGCTACCAATGTGGTGATATGGAAGCCTAGTCCTCTGCCTCGAGGTGAGAAAATCTCTGGTTCAATTTTTTATAGAGCGTTCCGTGAAACTGGATGAGGTTAGACTAGCTGAACTCACGGTCTCGCTTGACTGCTTCCTTTTTCCTGTTTCTCTTCTCCCTTAACAGTTTTTCCTAAGAGTTTTTCCCTTAATAAATGACTTCTCTTGAACCCTTGTCTCAAGTTCTGCTTCTACAGAATCATGTGGTCTCTTTACTGTTTTTGCTCTTCGTTCTTGGAGAATTTCTTAGCTCTACTTCTCAGGTCACTCAGTTTTATCTTTGGCTGTGTCTGGTAATTTTGCCAATCTATGGAACCTTTTTGTTTACTACTTAAAATTTTAATTAACAAAAATTTCCCTGAACTGTTTATAGGTGAGAGGGTATCATACACGAGGCTTCTTTAAAATAACTCAGTGAGGAGTGGTAAGTGGGAGTATAGATGATATACGAGCAGCAGTGAGTTGCTAGTAATTGTAAGGTGGTCGAGAGGAACAGGGGCATTGGTTAGATCATTCTTTTTTTAATATGTTTAATATATTTTATAATAAAACCTCACTGAGATTTTACTAAAATGATCTGCTGGTTACTTTTAACCATTTATGAACACAGTCTTGAATTTTTCTGAGATTATAAAGGAAAATTATGACCAATTTATATTGTTTGCCTTATTAATGTTTTATGTGTGTAGGACTGACTTTTAATGTTACTTCTAGGTTTTTGGGGATGACAAGTGTCTGCCTCTAGTGCCTCTTCCCAATGCTATATTTACTTAGAAAAGTGTAAATAATGAGTGTTGTTAAAGGATGGATTGGGTGAGGACAGATCTCTACTTGTTTAGCTTCTACAAACACAACTTCCTCTGTGATGAAAACTGCCAGGCCCCTTGTGTCCACTCACTGTTGCTTTGGAAACTCCTTCCTCCCAAACAGCGTCCTGTGATGATCTATTGCCATACAGCATTAGCATTATAATTTCCTTCAGCTTTACTTTTTCATGAATCAAACAGTCTTTTTTCCATCTTACAGATCTTTTTACTGTGCTGTTAAAAATCAGTTATTTGAAAATAAATCTTATTTTGTGTGTTATTTCATGGAACTTGTGACAGGAGAGAAGGGAGCCATGTGACAGAGTTCACCATCTTGATCCAATCTCTCATTTACTTCCATTGTGGCTTATAACTAATTCTATTGTTGCAGTTCATCACCTTGTCAGATAATTAATTGTTTTTGCATCTCGTCCTGTTCTTGTGTCTCAGCTGTTTATTTCCTCATGGCTTTTGTAAGCTATTGAAGATTCTAGATGCCTTTTTCCCAAGTTTCTTCTAGTTTTCATACTAGATTCTTTTCAGAAGAGGGTTCATCTGTGGGTCTTCAGGGTGATAGTTCCTTTATCATGATTATATTTTCATGGACTCAAATTGGTAGTTTTGTTTTAATTTTTTTATCCTGGGTAAAAAAAAAAAAAGACATTCTGATCCCATTATTTGTCAGCACCCAAGGTATAAGACTATTCTTTACCTCTACTCACTGTCCTCTTGGGTGCAAGTAAAATCTTTCCAACACTGGGGCGGGAGAACAGGCAGGTTCAGGAGCTCAGAGCAGGTCCCCAGTATCCATGGTCTGGCGGCCGTTTCTCTGGTGTGCCTCCATGGACCACCGCAGGAGGACCCTCCCTAATGCTCGCTTCCACATCTCTAATAGTATGTGCTGTCATTGGTCCTCTTTGCTATCATCCTCTAGTTCTAAATCTTTTTCAGTTAGGGCTACACCTTACAGGAACATTGAGCCAAAAACAGTCCTTTTCCAACTTCTATGAGCTTCTAGTTCTGAAAGAAAATAGAAAGAGTCATTCATTCAGTTCCTCAACAATTAGGAGCTTCTTTCTTCACACTTTATTGGGAGGCTGGGGCCGTGAATAGGAAGATGGAAACCCCCTTTGGTTATGACAAAACAACATAGATCCAGTAAAGAAAGAGGCCCAGTAATTCTGAGAGTTACATATTATCTCAGCCAGATGGTGGGGATAAAGGAAGCTCTCTTATGTTTCCTTTTTTTCACACTGAGCAGGCTTTCCTTATTTTGTCAGTTGTATCTTTAGGGTAAATTTCTTCTATATACTAACATTAATTTCTCTCTTAGGGTTTGATTCAGGTGTTGATATGAGGTTTGTTGTTTTGTTTTGTTTTTTTATAGACGTGCTGGTGGGAAGTTGTTTGAATGTCTGCCTCAAGGACTTCTAGCAACTATGCGAAAGCAGTTTAACTTTTCCTTTCTGTTAAGCATTTTTTTCCTTTACGTCAAATCCTGTATCTTAAGTATAGTTTTGCCAATAACTTACCATTCCATATTTTACATATATTTGATTCACTAATTTTATAGCTGACAAAAGAAAATTATTTCAAAAAATCTCTAGCACTAGATAAGATTTTGATAGAAACCGGTAACTCAACATGTCCCGTTGTCTAATAGAATACTACCACGGGTCCCTCTTTCAGGTTCCATTTTGTCTTTGGTTCTTTCTTACACAAAACTCATTTGATAAAGTAGCTGCCTGTGGAAACCCCTCATTGTGTCAGTCAGGGAGGCATCTTCTCTGGTTTTTGCTGGATAATTTGTGTATTGCACCCACACTATCACTGTTTCCTCTGGATTGTCTATGAGAATCTTTTCAGGAAGTATGGCCAATATCCACAGTTCAGAAATAAGTATAAAAAGGAACAAAGAGAAGCAAATAATAGCATTTTAAATAAGAGTCAAATTATCATTCTGTCCCCTCTCCAGTCTTAAAGGACTGTGTTTTTCTTTAACAACTAAATATTCCAGGACTTGAATTTTATAAAGATAACTTATTTTGAAGCATTTCAAGTTTATATTCAATATTTTGACAGGTTTAAGTAAAGTTTCCATAACATAGTTAATAAATTTCTGTATATGACTAGTATTTCTCATATTTGATATAGCCTGGTCATAATTTTCTTATTGGATTTACTGAGCTATTACCACAACAATTTTTCAAATGACTCAGGAATATGCTTTTTAAAAAGTCTGTATAACATAAATATGCACTGAAATTATTAAAAATTTACCATCTTGGAGACTATACATTTGATTTTGATTTGTTATTATTTTGCCATAATAATGAAAGAGCTAAATGACTGGGTATATCTGATGGTGCCAGTATTTCTTATTGTCCATGGCATCATGATATCTATTTTAAAATGATATATGTAATCATAAAAGCATTGCATGTTTATTATAAGAACTATAAAAAGAAATGAATAAAATGAAAATAGGAAAATAAAAGTGCTCAGAGAGAAATGCTATTAACAATGGAGAAAGTATCTTTCAGGTCATTTTTAAATTAGTAGTTAATCACACACTTACTAGCCAAACATCTCCTTTTTGCATAAAATTAAATTACTAAAGGTAAGGTTAAAGTCCACTGGAATCATCATCTATAATTCTAATTCCTATCCAGCTATTATTTTTTCTATGTATTACATACACACACATACACAATATTGCTTTGGAATGTATTGAATTCACAGATTGAACCAGAAAAAAACTGACATTTTGCAATATAAAATATTTACCTAATGGCAGAGGCATTTTTCTTTAATCTTCTTTTATGTTCTTCAGTAAAAATATATTGTTTTCTCTATAAAAGTTTTACACATTATTCCCAGGTACTTTATAATTTTTGTTACTCCGTAGAGTGGAATTTGTGTTATATATTCAAATTGGTTATTGATGGTTGGAAAGGAAGATGTGGAAACTCTCTTAATCTGTTCAGGCTGCTATAACAAAAATATCATAGAATGGGGCTGCTTCAAGAACAAACATTTAATTCCCACAGTGCTGGAGGCTGGGAAGTCCAAGGTCAAGGCACAGTCAGACTTGGTATCTGGTGAAAACCTGCTTTCTCATTCATAGAAAGCAGCCATCTTCTGGCTGTGTCCTTACATGGTACAAAAAGCAAGAGAGCTCCCTGGAGTCTCTTTTATAAGGACATTAATGGCATTTATGAGGTCTCTACCTTCAGGACCTAATCACCTAAACAGACCCACTTTCAACTTTGGGGTTAGGATTCCAACATATGAATTTGGGGGAACATTTAGTCCATATCAGAAATTCCTCATTATAAACATGATACAAGATCAATAATATGCATTTTTCTTTTTTTAAATATATTTTATTGATTATGCCATTACAGTTGTCCCATTTCCTCCCCTCCACCCTGCACACCCCCTCCCTCCCACATTGCCCCCGTTTAGTTCATGTCCCCCCTTTAGCTTCCACATTTCCCACACTACTCTTGCCCTCCCCCTGACTATTTTCTTCCCACTGTCTAGGCTACTCATTCTCTGTACCTTCCCTCCCCCGCCCTCCTCCTCCCACTCCCCTATTGCTAACCCTCCATGTGATCTCCATTTCTGTGGCTCCACTTCTGATCTAACTGTCTGCTTATTTCACTTTTGTTTTAGGTGTGGTTGTTAATAATTGTGAGTTTGCTGTCCTTTCACTGTTCATATTTTTTATCTTCTTTTTCTTAGATAAGCCCCTTTAACATTTCATATAATAAGGGCTTGGTCATGATGAACTCCTTGAACTTGACCTTATCTGGGAAGCGCTTTATCTGCTCTTCCATTCTAAATGAAAGCTTTGCTGGATAGAGCAATCTTGGATGTAGGTCCTTGCCTTTCATGACTTGGAATACTTCTTTCTCCAGAAACAGAAATCAACTCCCAGCTAAATTTCAAGGGGGTTAAAATAGTATGTTAAAAACAAATCCATGTTCTTCAAGTTTCTAACCGCAGTAGAAGATAAATTCTCCTAATTTTAATAAAATTTATAGTGACTCCTGTTTTGCACATATGGCTGTCTAATGTGGTCTAGTTTAAAAGCAACAAGAAGCTCACAGGTCAATGTATTACTGTGAAAAATAATAGTAGCACAAAAACTATGAACTAATGCTAGTGATTCAATAGTGAGTGAACTAAGTTTTTTTTTAAGATATACTTTTCTTACAAAAATTATAATCTCATTTTGTTATTATGGTCTTGAAAGCCATGTCATTTTTTTTTCCTGTTGGCTGTACTTAATAACATGGTTTCTGAAATCACCTCTATTAACATGGCCATGATAGTGCATTCTGCTTTAGTTTGATTGTGTTTGGTTAACTTTTATCTTTCACACTGGAATATAAGCAAGCCATTTGTTTTTATATGGTAATCTTATATCCAGTCACCTAACTACATATAAGTTTTAGTTGTTCATAATTGAGGTGCTTTAATTTTCTACATAGGTAATTGCACATCTTACACATAACATCAATCTCATTCCTCCCTTTTCAATATTTTATCTCATTTTTTCTTATCATACTTGCGGACTAGAGCATCTAGTTTTGTAAAAAATAGTAATGCAATAAGAGTAGTGATGAAAGCATCCTGATCTCATTTCTGACTCTAACTGGAAGACTTGTAATGTCTCCCCTTTAAGTGTAGTGATCGCCCTGGGTTTTCCTTCATAACTTTTATTAAGTCAAGAACATTCCTTTTGATTTCTAGTTTATCAATGGCCATTTTTATAATTATAAATAAATGTTAACATTTATTGAATTCTGTGATGTTATATAATTTTATACCATAAGAAGTTACATATATAATTCACATTTTTAGGTTCTCCTTTGTTGCTTTTCACAGAGAAATGCTTTGTAGTCATGATGCATTGAACAAACGACAGGATTCATTGTGCACATCAGCTAGAATTTGTCAATTACTATGTATGTTTCAAATGTTTGTTTTTAAAGGAGTGTGTGTTATTTCTCAAATGTCTATACAGTTTTTTTTTCTTATGTTTTCTTGTGCTTTTTATTCCCTGTTACTTTTCCCCTGTTCTCTTCCCCCCATCTCCACACTGATGACCCTCCATGTGACCTCCATTTCTGTGATTCTGTTTCTGTTCTGGTTGTTTCCTTAGTTTGTTTTTGTTTTTTGTTTTTTTAGGTTCTTTTGCTGATAGTTGTGTTTGTTGTCATTTTGCTGTTCATAGTTTTGATCTTCTTTTTTCTTAGATAAGTCCCTTTAATGTTTCATATAATAAGGGCTTACCGATGATGAATTCCTTTAACATGACCTTATCTGAGAAGCACTTTATCTGCCCTTCCATTCTAAATGAAAGCTTTGCTGGATAGAGTAATTTTGAATGTAGGTCCTTGCCTTTCACGACTTGGAGTACTTCTTTCCAGGCCTTTCTCACCTGCAAGGTTTCTTTTTGAGAAATCAGCTGCTATGGGAAATGGGAACTCTTTTGTAGGTAGCTCTCTCCTTTTCTCTTGCTGCTTTTAAGATTCTCTCCTTATTTTTAATCTTGGGTAATTTAATTATGATGTGTCTTGGTGTGTTCTTCTTGGTCCAATTTCATGGGATTCTTTGAGCTTCTTGGACTTCCTAGAAGTTTAGTTCCTTCACCAGTTTGGGGAAGTTTTTCTACATTATTTGTTCAAATAATTTTCAATTTCTTGCTCTTCCTCTTTTCCTTCTGGTACTCTTATAGTTGGGATGTTGGAACATTTAAAGTTGTCCTGGAGGTTCCTAGGCCTCTCCTCAATTTTTCGAATTCTTATTTCTTCATTCTGTTCTTGTTGAATATTTATTTCTTCTTTCTTTTCAAATCATTGATTTGAGTCCCTGTTTCCTTCCCTTTACTGTTGGTTCCCTGTATATTTTTCTTTATTTCAGTTTGCATAGCCTTCACTTCTTCCTCTATTTGCATCTATACTCAATTTCTGTAAGCATCTTTAAAAGGTGGGGTTTGTTAACATTCATATCAATTACTGAAGTGTTTGGGTTTTCTATCATCATTTTTTTTATTTGGCATTTCTTTAATTTCTGGGTTTTCTCTTTCTGTTTTTGTTCTTTTATTTTCCTGCCTCTTGTTTAATTATTTTCCCCTTGGTTGAAAGTTATTGTACATATTATGCTTCTACACTAGCTACCCTTAAATATTTTAACTTACTTTTAACTAATTTCAAACCTGCAAAAAGTTGCAATAATTGTAGGAAAAAACTCCCGTAAACTTTTCACCCAGAATCTGGTTGTTATTTTTTTTACTACATTAGTCAAACACACATACACTTTTTTCTGTTTTTCCTGAGGTATTTGTGAGTAAGTGCTCCATTACCCCTTTAATACTTTAATACTTTAGTGTGCACTTCTTCAAACAAGAACACTCTCTCACATAACTATTATAAGCATCAATATCAGCAAGTCAACATTGATACAATATCACCACTCAGGTGGTATTGACCATCCCAATAATGTCCTTTATAGCTATTTTTTTTACCTCAATTTACTATCTAATCAAATAACCCAGATTGCATTTAGCCATCATGTGTCTGTGTCTATAGTCTCTTTGATATGAATAGTCCTAGTTAGTTACACTTAACAGTGAATTTTCTGAAAAATCTTGTCCATCACTAATCTTTCCTCCTGAATCCATTCTTCTTCTGTCCAAATTACAACCTTTAATAATACTTTAGCATATTTGTCAGTCTGTGACTGAAAACTCTCTATTTCATTTTCATATTCCAACATCATTTGTTTGCCATAGATTCAGACTTACGTCTTTCTGAATTCTTGAAATTTTACCCGTAGTTTTTTAATTTATGTAATGTTACCAATAGGAAGACATTACAGTTTTAAGATTGACTTCTGATAATAACTAATAAAACATTAATAACAAGCAACCAGAAAATTTAACAAAATGTGATTTCATTTAATGTAGGAACAAAAACTAAAATATTTTATATTTAAACAAAGCAGTCCTGAAATTTCTGTGAGGAATGATCAAAACTACATTAAGAGATGAAAAGGTGGAGAAAAATGCAAAGATAGCCCATGCTTTTGAATGGGACAACTTGACATATAAAGATACTAATATTCACACCAATAATTTATAAATTTAAAGCTCTAGCCAAAGCTTTGTTTTTACAAACACGTTCTACAAATTCTTGCTTAAAACAGACAAATAAGCCAATAGAATGAAATAAACCCAGAGAGAGAAAATGTGTGTATGTATATTTCAGTACCACATGCATACATGCATTTATACATTCAGGAGTAAGCTTAATTTTAGCTCTTAGCCTTTGTTTTTTTTTTTAATGTACAATTTTTTGCCACAGATCCATTATGCTAACAATATAAAAGTGAACTGTGAATATTTGTCTTTATTTCTATCTTTTGGAATTGTTTATGATATAAAAGTCATTTATTCTTTGGAAGTTTAAAGAGCCTAATCTGTAAATACATCAACACATGAAGACATATTTGAATATAATGCCTTGTTACCATAAAAAATTTCAAAGCATTATCCATTTTTTTAATGAATCGATATTGGTAATTTGTATTTTCTCATAAAACTGGCCATTTTATTGATTTCTTCAAAATAGAAGCATGATTTTACATATAGTATTATTCTTTTGATTAAACTCATTTTTCTGTTCTCTCTTTATATTTGTATAGATTTATCATAATTTTTGTTTTACATTTTTTGAAAGAACCATTTCTTATATTTATTTTACAAATTACATTTTTATTGTTGTTTACCATTTAAAGCTATCCTTATTTTATCTTTTCAGTCATGTTCTTAGTTTATTTGTCTTTTCTTTTTATGCTAGAAATACTCATATATCTATGGTGAATATGTTTCTACCTAAATCACCTGATTTATGCATACTCCCATTTAATTTTTATTAACTTACGTATAGCCCTTTATTTAAGCTTTGATTTCTTTTTCCACCCACAGCTCAAGAGTTTTTTCTTTAATAGTCAGATAATTTAAATTTCTTATCCTTTTGGTCCTTTGAACATGGAATGAAGACATATTATACTAGTGTTCTTTAAGGTATTAAAAACTGTTTTTCAAATTATTAAAGTAAAACTGATGCCATTTCTAGCAACTCTAAGAAATTATGTATGTGGATACCTTTACTTCTTTAGTTGCTTCTCCCCCTCCCCCTTATAGAAATTTCTGGTTTATTGTAGTATTCTAATGCTGGATTTCAAAATCTAGGTTATTATTACTCTATACCTTATATATTTCCTCTATTAACACTTATTATGACATTCACATTAAGTTTGATGTACATAGATGAAATATGCAAGCAACACTGTGATCTAATATTTTTATTATTGTAATATCCAAAATACTGTGGCTCATGTTTTTTAGTGTTTTAGATAGATCCCTTGAGAATGGCCTTGAATAATTTTTAAGGAATATAATGTTGGTGGTAGATTCCTGAATAATGTGTTCTTGGCAATGTCTTTTTATTGTTCTTATAATATATCTGGTAATATACTTTCTATTGCTACTTGGCTTAGTGTTGGCTAAGTGAGAAAAACATTATTTTTCTCAAAACTTTATAGCTGTTGCTCCACTTTTTGGAGAGTTAATGTCAACGGATGTATGAATTTCCCCCCATCATTGTAATTCCCAGAATGAATCAAAATATATAGTTTTTTTCAATCTGTTTTGCCTAGTGTATGTATGAATGGGGGGAGTAACACTATTCACTTGCCTTACGGTTCCATTACGGGGGAGGGAGGTCTTCGGTTGCACTCTTTGTCCCCTTGGAGCATGCTTTTCCCCATTCTCCAGCCAGTTCTCAGAAAGGAGTTACTTGTCGGATTTGTGAGTTTAACAAATGATGGTCTGGCCCTTTTCTGAACATTTCTCTCTGTCTCTCTCTGTCTCTCTCTCTCTTTTAGTGCAGCCTGTCAGCACAGAGGATACATAGCTGGTGGTCTCTGATCCCTGTGTTAAGGTGCCAGCCTTATGTTGCACAGATACACTAGGGGCTGTGAGTGGTTATCTGTCGGATTCAGGATTAAGCTTTCAGGAGCACTGTTGTGACCATATAAGATTGAACTCAGGTTCTCAGATCAGTCTAATTAACCATCTGATATTTCCATTTCTCATTACCTGATTTTCCTGACTCCTCTGTGATCGCCTGGCTCTCCTTCTATCCAAACCTCTAGTATTTGGTATTCATATTTGGTATATTTGGAACCCTTCAATTCCCAGGGACACATCTTTCTTCAGTTCAAAGAAAAATTTTTCTTCTTCCTTTTCCTTTCTTATTTTCTCCTCTATTTGCTTTCTACCTTTAGAGTTAAACATAGAATCACATTTTCTCAGACAAAATCCATTTGATATCCAAATATTAACATAGATCCCCCCACCCAGTAAGAATAGCAAAATGAACAAGCAAAAACACAAACCACTCTTGGCATATGAAAATATGCTGATGTTCAGAAAAGTGGGTTTCTTTTGATGAAGGGGTAAGGTATATGTCATCATTTGTACAGAACAGTTGCAAAATGATGGGAGTCATATAAGAGGACTTAGAGGCCATGTTTTAACCTCAGCATATCCACCCTCTGTAGGAGCCTGTGCTTCCTTCCATTCTTGGTTGGACACGGCAGGAGAAAGCGCCATTCCATGTGTCCCCTGATCACAAGGGTCTTTATATCCTAACAGTGCGAGTTGTCTCATCCCAATCAAATTAGAAGGTGTTTGTGAGTCTGCTAGGACTCCATCAACTTACTTTTCAGTTGCTCTACTGTCATCATGGACCAAGTTGGCCCTCCTTCATCCCAGCAATGTCTGCAGTAACATACAGTTCAGGAATTTCCGATGGGTGAAGTGTCCCCATGGACAAATTCCAGCGCTGATGTAGGTTTTCTATTTTTATATTTGGGCAGTCATTTCAATGACAATTTTAAATCAAACCAGGGGTGGTTAATAATTTTTAAGCTGTTATCTTATCTGCAAGTCTGTTCACTTAAATGAGTTACATTGACCTGTGACTATGTTTCCCTATTTGTAAAGTAGGGAATTTTAATTATTTCCTAAAGGCATGTAGATAAATGTAGTTCATAGATGTAAAATATGTTTGGAAGTGAAGTTGTATGCATTAGAAATTAGGATTGAGCTTTTGAATAGTCACTAATATTGCAGCAAAAGTATTATGAGTTCAGGATGGAAATCTTCAAGTCTTCCCTGTGAATAAAGTATTTGTTTTCTACATTAAAGATAGCCACTGGATATAATAATTTTGTT